>JBBPBX010053730.1:0-23738 GCA_038048925.1 Garcialebias charrua | reverse complement strand
AGACAAAATAAAATCATCAAACAAGTAACAGAATAGAAAATAAATCATAATTGTCAAATTACAAAATGACAAGCAAGAAACTAATTCATATATATTTCAGTAATAATTTGGTTTCGATTAATTTCTTAAATGTGGATAACGAAGTGGCATTTTTAATTTCAGTATCCAAATAATTCCACAAACCAATTCCCTGAATGGAGCTTGACCGACCCCTCGAACTTGTTCTGTATTAAGGTTTAACAAAAATGTCTTCTCCCTTTAAATTATAACAGCTTTGACGTTTAACAAAAAGTATCTGAATATTACATGGTAATTATTGTTTATGGGCTCTATACATGACTGACAAAATATTATAATCCACCAAGTCACTGAATTTTTGCAACTTCAATTGAACTTTCACTATTTAACATCTATTACCGGTAATTATTATTATTATTTTGTCGGTTTCTTAGTAGCAGCATGGCAACGCAACTGGTAGAGCTGCTCCCTCTCAGCGAGCAGGTCCTTGGTTCAAATCCCGGTCCAGGGGCCTTTTTGGGTGGCATTGCATGTTCTCTCCGTGCATGCAGGTCCTTGGTCCAAATCCTGGTCCAGGGGGCTTTCTGGGTGGCATTGAATGTTCTCTCCGTGCATACATGGGTTTTCTCCCGGTACTTTGGTTGGTTTCCTCCCACAGACCAAAAGCATGCATGTTAGGCTGACTGGTAACTCTAAATTGTCCGAAGGTGCGTGAGAGAGTGAATGCTTGTGTCAGGTTCAGGTATAGGACTCAGAATAAGCCAGACACAGGAGTCAAAAGCAGCAACAGTTTTTTTGTTTTGTTTTTTTGGCAGCTGGTTGCTGGATGGAGAGTCAGGATCAACTGTGACGACAGTTCCTCACAGGCAGGAGGGAGAGAGTCACCTGACAGAATTTCAGCAATGATG
The DNA here is from genome assembly GCA_038048925.1 of Garcialebias charrua. Lineage (NCBI taxonomy): Eukaryota > Metazoa > Chordata > Actinopteri > Cyprinodontiformes > Rivulidae > Garcialebias > Garcialebias charrua. Next base: position 22,812 of record JBBPBX010053730.1, on the reverse strand, counting down.
TCACTGGCAGAGCAGATGCGGAGGAGCGCTGTGATATGTGGTTCATGGGGAGCAAGTCCAAGAGCGTGGTCCGAGAGACGTAGCAGGGGTCGTACACAGTAGATCAGAGTTCCAAATAAATAAATAAATCTAAAAACATAATTCGAGAGGCGTGGCAGCAGTAGTAGTGTAACAGAAGCAGAGCTTGTTACCATGGGTAGAGAGAGTAATTCAAATCACGTCAAGGAGCAGGCAAAGCAGTAATCCAGGAATCGGGCATGAGGTTGTTTCATTTATTCATTCATTTAAAAGAAGGAAAAAAAGAAACCAAACAAATTTATCAAAAATAAAAAATAAATAAACATTGTATGAAAAGGGTGCAGAAAGAAGAAAATTCTTATAATAGCTGCAGGTTGTAATCCAAAACAAGACTTGGGGTACAGGCATGAACAAGAAGACAAGGATGGCGTGAACATCAGTGACCATCGAAGGTTTAATAATTCAGCAACAGGGAAGTGAATGGCAGGAGCTTAAATAGTGCAGATAACAGGTGCGTGGAATCAGGGCTGATTGCTGTGGAGGAGCAAGGGAGGCGTGGCATGGAGTGACAGGAGCAGGCTTGAGCTGAGAGATGGGTGATAGGCAAAATAAAGTAGGGAAACTATATCAGGAGGAAGGTGACATGGGCAGGAGAACACAGAGCATGAAGACAGGAGTATGGCAGGATGGGTAGAAACGTGGCATGAGGGGCAGATGCATGAGCAGATGGAGGGTCAGCGGGGGCCGCTGACCATCACAGGTTGTTTGCCTCTTTTGTTTCTGTGTGTCCCTGGGATGGACTGGAGACCTGTCCAGGGTGTCCCCGGCCTCTCGCACAGTGACTGTTGGACATGGGCACCAGTGACACCTGGATCATTTGTACCCAAGCGGATGAAGAAAATGGATGGTTGGATGGTTAGAATGGTGACCCAATTCCTTTTTTATCTTGGTTATCTTTACACTGCTTTTACAGTTTACTTATCAAAATGTATGCACTTTTTTGAACTTATATAATTAGTGTAGGATATCATACCCTGGTCAGTTTTACTGACTGTACAATATTCCAGATGAAAGATTGAGTAGATGTTATCTGACACAAACTTATCATAAATATTAAACGAGTTCTCTCTTTTTTGGGATTTAAAAATAAATTGTGACTAGGCAAGATGTAACTTGACAGGAAACGTAATTCATGTTGGTTCACCAGGAGATGAACCATTTAATAACAGAATCATTAAATTACATCACATTTACAATGGATTGGTCAGATCAATTTTCATATAACTTAACTGTAGACAGATTCAAACGTAGTAACAACAGACAAATAATAAATTGACATATTTACTTATTTCTGTAGGCACTTTTAACTTAGTTTGTTTACTGGCAAAAGATATATAAAGTTTAAGGAGAAGTTTTAGCATGAAAAGGAGGAAAGGTGAAAAGAGGGGGTGAACTATCTTGGATGTTTTTAGCCAGAAACATGACACGTTCTCCGTGCGGTCTCCAGCTAGACGTACAGTATGTCCGGTGGGTAAACAATCAGCGACTCCTTACCTTTGATGGTCTGCCAAGAACGGGTGGATCCTTAACGTCCGAAGAGGTCAGTCTGTTTAGATTGTAGCTTCTCGCATCCGCCTTTGACCCATTGAAGTAACGTAGTCTGGTTGATTTTCAAAATAAGATTCCTTGAAGGAATTTCTTTAAAGTCGGAGCTTAGAAGCGGACTCATAGCCAGCAATGCTATGAAGCCCCAACTGATGACGTGTCATTGGCGTTTAGACAGACGTTCAATCAGCTCTTTGGAGAAGTACATGGTTTGACTTACTCCAGCAGACTCTAGGCTCAGACAGGAAGCGGGTCCTTAAAAAAGGAAGTTGACCCAGTTAAATCCACTTTGCTCATTGGCTGTTCACCAAAGAACGAGAGGGACTTAGCTCGGGTCAGAAAGTTTTATCAAAAGTTAAAGGAGTGAAGATTATTCAGTGAAAGTGTTTAGACAAGTGACAGAAACCTGTTGCCAGTTGTACAGATTACTGATTAGGCGTCTTAACTTTTGTAAAACAAATCTGAACAAGTCATTCTTACATATACTGTAATTCAACTTTGCCATAGTTTTTTGATTCATCACATGAAGAAGTGACCATCATTGGTGACAGCATAAAACATGATCAAACAATGACAACAGTTATTCTGTTAATTAATTCTGAATTAACACACATTAAAAGGAAGTCTTTTCTGAAATAATGTGTGTCTTGATTGAAATTATTAAAATAAACTAGTGGTAAAATGTCTCTCTGAAAGAATCAGTGAAAAGTGTCACTGGGACAGTTCAAAGAGACGAAGGTGTATCAGAGACCAGGGTCTGGCCCACTACATTAGAAAAGAGAGTCCCAAATTATGGGAGGCGTTCATAGACAAATGCTGATGCACGGTGTGTTGGAATTTGGGCTGCCTTTCTAGAATCAATAATGAAAATGTCTTTCTTGTTAACACAAAGTTTGTTACTTGGTATATTTGCATGTGTCTTATCTTATATTAGAAGTCTGCTATAAGAATGTGTTCTGAGTTACTACAGACTAAAATTCAACATGACAACCTTCAATGGAGCAAGGGTGAATCAACTTAAAATAAACCTTTCTCATAAATTGAGCCTTCCTCTGCACACATTACCTGTCTCCGGCATTTTGGTTAGCATCTGATATATGAGCTGAGCACAGAGCAAACAAAACCTCAAACAGCAGGAAGAAGAAACAAGAAAATGCAGCAGCAGAGTGACTTCTCTTTGTCTCCTCTTATCAGCAGGGAAGCTGAGCTGGATATTTACTTGTTTTTGTTGCCATTTGGATAAATTCATCCAAATTAAGCGGAGAACAAAACATTCATTCATCCTATTAATGTCAGGGAGTGAAGGATTGAAGCGATGTTTTCCATGCTTCAGTCTGCTGCAGCTTGTTGATGCTTCGCTCCTGCAAATCACAGCCAAGAAATTAACTCTCAAGTCATTCTTGCTAGACGCAGTGCTACGAGCATCTGGCTCTTCAAGAAGGGTCCAAGGAGGGGACGACTGTTTGGCTTTTCACTGCACATGGGCAGAAATGTTGTCGCTTACATAAACGTCTTCCAAAGGACTGATTAACTGTGAAAGTGGAACATGCTGAATAGGGCTACGTTTACAGAAATGCAGATGGATGCCATTTGTGTTTTTCTAGCATCTATTATGACTTAAATGTTTTTTGTGGATCTTTCTGAACAAGTATTTCCCTATAAAATTAAATTAAATTTGAAATTAAAAAAGTTCAAGAAATGATACATTGGCTTGGTCAAACCTTGTGAATTATGTTTGAGTGTTTACTTCTGCTTCCACGGCCTTTATTCTTAGTGACAATTCCCCAAAATGATTTGAAAATCTAATCATATTTGTAATTAATTTTGTCTGTGCACATGAAAGAAGAAAGTTATATTCATGGACATAAATCAATAGGTTATTACATGGCAGACTGATAAATTACCTCCTGTGTAGTAAATGACTTGTAATGCTGGTAAAAAAAGAAGAAAAAAAACGATTATTTTTTTTGTTTCTTTTCTTTGTTTTCTGTGATTAGAATGTAAAAAACTACTGTTGAGGTTTCATCCAAATTATATTAAAATTAGTGGACACACTAAATAAAGATAAACACAATTAGTCTACCAGACAACATGGTTTTCTTTAATATATGGGTGGGAAAAAATTGAAGCAACACCATCTGCCTTCACCCTTATTTACCCCACTGTGGGCCCTTAAGCAAGGCCCTTAGCCCTCCACTTGTTTCCACAATGCTTACTGTATGTGGCAGTCTTCTGCTCCACATGTATGATGGGAAAAGGGCAGAGAATAAATTTCCCCATTGTGGATTAACAAAGTAAACATTATTATTATGATTATTGAAGGTCAAAGAGGAGATACTTTGTATTTGGATGCAGTTAGAGAGGACATGGAAGTAGCTGACATGAAGACAGAGGATGCAGAGGAGAGAGTGAGGTGGAGGAGGATTACATGCTGTGGTGAACCCTGCAGAGGGAAAAGCCAAAAGAAGAGTATTATTATTATTAATTATTATTATTATTATTATTATTATTATTATTATTATTATTATTATTATTATTATTATTATTATTATTATTATTATTATTATTATTATTATTATTATTATTATTGGAGGCTGCAGTTACTTGGTGGTTAGTGCTGCAGCCTTGTTGCGGGTTCGAGCCTACGTTACATCAGGAAGGGCATCCAGAGTAAAACAAATACAGTACCCACTTCTAGTTTGCTCGCTGTGGTGACCCCTGAATAAACAAGTAGGCAAAGGAAACCTCAGAGGGCTGTTTGAAACACATCAAGGAGGTGCTATTTATAAGACAGAGCTGGGTTGGCAGGCCTCAGACTGATGAAGCCTTTAGGATGAAAGATGAAACGTTTCTCCCAAAATGAAACTGTCCAGATTACGATTTAACCATTTTCTGTGATTACTCTGTTCTTATTAACCTAGCACTTCACGATGAAGATAACTAACCATCTGCCATTTGTAACTTTCCATTTCAAACTGCTGTTGCTTAGTGCAAGGTGTCAGCTGTGCAAACTAATGATGTGATGCAAAGTGTGCTATATTTCTGTAATTACTCTATTTACCCACGCCATGATGAAATTTGTCCTCTGCATTTAACCCATCACACGGGGGATACACCCAAGTGGAGCAGTGGGCAGCTATTTAAGCGACTGGGTTGCAGTTAGGGAATAGGTGTCTTGCTCAAGGACATCATGACGTATGGGCTTGGCGGGGAGTCGAACCTGCGTTTTGTTCCCCCTAATATGCTGCCGTACCACTACACCACAGCTGCCCCATGTATAAAGTATAAAAACAACTGAAATAGTGTACCTTAAATGCTTAGTATTGTTTGATTTTTTTAAAACCCGTTTTAATTAGCTTTTTTTGCATCAGGTAGTTCCTCTGCTCTCTACACGTTCTACATAAAAACAAGTTTCACGTGGATGTTTACTGTTAATGGACAGCTGACTGTTTTGGTCAACCTGGTCTGGCTATCAGCAGCATGTCTTACGAACTACTTGATAATTTATTTTAAAACACTCAAAATGTTCTCAACTGATGTACATATTCTACTGGTTAAATTTTGAAGATGGCTGCCACATCTAAGTGACTTTTGCAAACATAAAAATGGCTATAGTTATGAAAACCTTACAGATAATGAGCTCAAATAGCTGAAAGTAAATTTGAAAGTCATCTTTAAGTGTTTCGTACTCCATACACTTACAGATCATGCTAGATCTTTGAAACATTGGCATGTAATTAATTAAGTTTAATTTGGTTGGATTAGTTAGGGGGAAAAAAACTACGGTGGCCCCAAGGTGTAAATGAACAACATTTAAAAAAACGGAATTACATTTGCAAAGCTGGGCAACGCTAATTAAAAAATTAGTTCCACAATTTCTAAAACGCTTATTAATTTTTTTAGGTCCACAATTTCAAAAGCACCAATGTCTTATGAAAATTGGGGGAAGCTAATCTAATCCACTATATATACATATATATATACATATATATATACACATATATATATATACATATATATATACACATATATATACATATATATATATATACACATATATATATACATATATATATATATATACACATATATATATACATATATATATATATATCATATATATATATATATATATATATAAGCCCAAAAACCCCTATGATGAGTACAATTAATGGACTAAGTTTTCCCTCGCCCGGACGCGGGTCACCGGGGCCCCACTCTGGAGCCAGGCCCGGAGGTGGGGCACGCTGGCGAGCGCCTGGTGGCCGGGCTTTTACCCATGGAGCCCGGCCGGGCACAGCCCGAAGAGGAGACGTGGGTCCCCCTTCCCATGGGCTCACCACCTGTGGGAGGGGCCAAAGGGGTCGGGTGCAATGTGAGATGGGTGGCGGCCGAGGGCGGGGACCCTGGCGGTCTGATCCTCGGCTACAGAAGCTGGCCATTGGGACATGGAATGTCACCTCTCTGGTGGGGAAGGAGCCTGAGCTAGTGTGTGAGGTTGAGAGGTTCCGGCTAGAAATAGTCGGACTCACCTCAACGCATGGCTCTGGCTCTGGAACCAGTTTCCTTGAGAGGGGTTGGACACTCTTCCACTCTGGAGTTGCCCCTGGTGAGAGGCGTCGAGCAGGAGTGGGCATACTTGTTGCCCCCATCTTGGTGCCTGTACGTTGGGGTTCACCCCGGTGAACGAGAGGGTAGCCTCCCTTCGCCTACGTGTGGGGGGACGGGCTCTGACTGTTGTTTGTGCCTATGCGCCGAACGGCAGCTCAGACTACCCACCCTTTTTGGAGTCCTTGGAGGGGGTATTGGAGAGTGCGCCTCCTGGGGACTCCCTTGTTCTACTGGGGGACTTCAACGCTCACGTGGGCAATGACAGTGAGACCTGGAGGGGTGTGGTTGGGAGGAACGGCCCCCCTGATCTGAACCAGAGTGGTGTTCTGTTATTGGACTTCTGTGCTCGTCATGGATTGTCCATAACGAACACCATGTTTAAGCATAAGGGTGTCCATATGTGCTCTTGGCACCAGGACACCCTAGGTCGCAGTTCGATGATCGACTTTGTTGTCGTCTCATCTGATCTGCGGCCGCATGTCTTGGACACTCGGGTGAAGAGAGGGGCGGAGCTGTCAACTGACCACTACCTGGTGGTGAGTTGGCTCCGATGGTGGGGGAGGATGCCGGTCAGACCTGGCAGACCCAAACGTATTGTGAGGGTCTGCTGGGAACGTCTGGCAGAGTCTCCCGTAAGACGGAGCTTTAACTCCCACCTCCGGGAGAGCTTTGAACACGTTCCGAGGGAGGCGGGGGACATGGAGTCCGAGTGGGCCATGTTCCGCGCCTCTATTGTCGAGGCAGCTTATCGGAGCTGTGGCCGCAAGGTTGTTGGTGCCTGTCGTGGTGGCAACCCTCGAACCCGGTGGTGGACACCGGCGGTGAGGGATGCTGTCAGGCTGAAGAAGGAGTCCTATTGGGCCTTTTTGGCCTGTGGGACCCCGGAAGCAGCTGATAGGTACCGGCAGTCCAAGCGGCATGCAGCTCGGGTGGTTGCTGAGGCAAAAACTCGGGCGTGGGAGGAGTTCGGAGAGGCCATGGAGAATGACTTCCGTACGGCTTCGAGGCGATTCTGGTCCACCATCCGACGTCTCAGGGGGGGAAAGCGGTATGCGACCAACACCATTTATAGTGGGGGTGGCGTGCTGTTGACCTCAACTCGGGATGTTGTGAGTCGGTGGGCAGAGTGCTTCGAAGACCTCCTCAATCCTACTGGCACGTCTTCCACTGAGGAAGCGGAGCATGGGGACTTTGGGTCGGGCTCTCCAATCTCTGGTGCTGAGGTCGCCAAGGTGGTTAAAAAGCTCCGTGTGGCAAGGCTCCAGGGGTGGACGAGATTCGCCCGGAGTTCCTCAGGGCTCTGGATGTTGAGAGGATCCGTTTTTGTGGCCTTAGAATCGCATCTCTGTTTTTTGCAGATGATATGGTCCTGTTGGCTTCATCAAGTCGTGATCTACAACTTTCGCTGGAGCGGTTTGCAGCCGAGTGTGATACGGCCGGGATGAGGATCAGTTCCTCCAAATCCGAGGCCATGGTCTTGAGCCAGAAAAGGGTAGCATTCTCTCTCCGGGTCGGGGAGGAGGTCCTGCCCCAAGTGGAGGAGTTTAAGTATCTTGGGGTCTTGTTCACGAGTGAGGGAAAACTGGAGCGTGAGATCGATAGGCGGATAGGTGCAGCGTCCGCAGTGAAGCGGGCGCTGTACTGGTCTGTCGTGGTGAAGAGAGAGCTGAGTCAAAAGGCAAAGCTCTCAATTTACCGATCGATCTACGTTCCCACCCTCATCTATGGTCATGAGCTTTGGGTTGTGACCGAAAGAACAAGATCTCGGATACAAGCGGCTGAAATGAGTTTTCTCCGCAGGGTGTCTGGACTCTCCCTTAGAGATAGGGTGAGAAGCTCAGTCATCCGGGAGGGACTCGGAGTAGAGCCGCTGCTTCTCCACATCGAGAGGAGCCAGTTGAGGTGGCTCGGGCATCTGGTTAGGATGCCTCCTGGACGCCTCCCTGGTGAGGTGTTCCGGGCATGTCCCACCGGGAGGAGACCCAGAGGAAGACCCAGGACACGCTGGAGGGACTATGTTTCTCGGCTGGCCTGGGAACGCCTTGGGATTCCCCTGGAGGAGCTGCTCCAAGTGGCTGGGGAGAGGGAAGTCTGGGCCTCCCTACTTAGGCTGCTACCCCCGCGACCCGACCCCGGAATGGCTGTAGCTTTTTCCTCGCAGCGACGGACACCCACGAGGCCTGTCCAGTCTGCCTGGGAATGCTCCATGCAAAGACAGCGTTGGATGTGCCCGACTTTTGCCCACACTGTAGCCTCATGATGGATGCGATGCTGCAGCATCGAGTCGATCTCGTCGCCAGGGCCATGGGTGCCCCTACGACGAGTTCGGATGCGGACACCACGGAGCCGCTCACCTCCACGCCGGAGCTGGAGAGTATGGCTCTACACGACAGCACACGGGTCGACTGGGGCGACACCCCTGACGGGCTGCCACCCCTGGAGGACCTAACAGTCGAATTCGACACCCGGGGCATGATGAATGAGGACGAGCTCTCGATTTCAGCCTCGGGCGGATTTTCAGCGGAGGAGGCGGACGTAGAGCTGGAGGATCAAGGCGAAGACCTCGCCCAGATCCCGCTACCCGCGCTCCCGGACACAGACTTTTCCATCCTTGCTCTGCTTGAACTATGCCACAGAGCAACGGACGTGCTGCAGATCCCTTTGCCCCAACCCCCGCCTCGCCAACAGGTTACAAGGCTGGCGGGAAATTACTTTTATTCTAAGCAACAAACTGCCATGAGGCAGAGGATGCCCATGTTCCCGGACTTTCTCACGGAACTAACGTGCACCTGGGCTCACCCAAGAGCTCCTATGCTCCTTCCCCTCTCACAGTTCCTCGACGTAGACGGGATAGATGAGGCAGGTCTAGCCAACATGCCTCAGATCGAGGATGCTCTGGCATGTCAGCTGGCTCCTAACACCTCATGATCCAAACCAACTCTTCCCAACAAGGCTTGCCAGGCCTCCGTGGCTCTCCTCGAGAGATGCTACAGGGCTTAGGGACTCGCGGCACATGCCATGAACGTGTCCGCGTTGATGCAAGCCTACCTGGTCGAAAAGCTGCAACAGCTCCAAATTACAACGGACAAGCAGACGGCTACCGACGTGCTGGACGAAGCCCGCAGAGAGACAGACTTTGTGCTCCGTATGATGGGGACAGCTGCTGTGGCTCAGGGCAGAGGAATGGCGGAGGTGGTCATTGCGACCCGCCATCTCTGGATGACGTTGACGGACTTACCGGAGGGACAAAAGGTGCCTTTTCTCCACCACTCGATAGAAGTGGAGGGGTTGTTTGGCAAAGCTTTGGAGAAAATTCAGACCAAGCTAGACCAGAGACGCAGACAGACAGAAGCTCTCTGGGTGGGAATCCCCCGCAGAAGCTTCACCCCCCCAAGGGAGCCTGCTGGAAGCAGGTCTGCGCAATCTAGGCGCCACTCCACATCACGTGCTCCACCGCAGAGACGACGAGCGTATGAGGATGAGCCCAGACAGGGATCCTCGTCGGACCCGCAGAGTGACGAGCACGCTTGGACCAAGAACAGATTTGTCCCCCGCCAGGCGGCCAAAAACAGGTCCTCCTCGGTGAATCGTAACAACAGACAAAAACGTGCCTGATGAACCTGGCCCACATTTCCGTGATATTTGGTCACCCGCCCACGCGGTAACGGGGATGATCCGCTCATGTCCAGACTTTGTTTGTAACATAATACAAAAAGCTGGTTTATTTTCAGCATGCACCAATCATGCTTTATCTGCTGTGAGTGACATAAAATCATGTACGTCATCCCTCATAAGCATGAATAATAATCATGAAACAGCTTTTTCTGTTTTATTGACTCAAAAAATAAAAAAGACACAACAATATCAAGTACTCCCAGCAAAGCAGGCCTTTCAAGAAAAGCGACCTGCAAGCCGTCATAAAGGGAAGGGGTCCCTCCCCCCCCCTCCCTCACGGTTCACGGGGCATTAGCCTAGTAAATAAGCCCCGGCTGAGTGCCTCAGATGAATCTGCTATAGGCAGACACAGAGGCGTCTGCAAACCCTCACCCCTCCCAGAGGCAGGTGAGTAAGGTCACGTGTTCAGGCCCTCGCTCCGCTGTTGGCAGGGAGACGGCTAACACACTGATCTGGCGATCACGTGACGTACCCGTATCTCAAAGAGGCGAGCAGGTGGTGGTTCGCGACAGGGAGTCTACATCAATCGCCCTCAGGCAGCCACAACTTTCACACCTCCACAGCAGCGATTGTGTTCAGCGTGCTGTGAATATAAACAAACCAGAGCCTAATCAGATCTCTCTTCCTATTGTTCGAAGAAGGCTATGCTCCTTGCCACCAGATAGTCTGGAGTCTGCCAAACAGAGCGGGACCCCCCACGTTCTCATGCTGCGGCGGCTCCTTTGTTATTAACAAAGGACACGTAATGTTCAAGCCACAGTCTGGCGACACGTGACCTTCCACTGTGTGCTAACTTACAGCTGTTTTCAAAGTTAATTCCTCTAATGGATGGACTATAGGACCCAGTCGGCTCACTCGGCACCAATGCTTCATGGAAGCCAGGGCCCAGTGAACGGGACTCCAGCACACGGTCTGGAGTAAGGAGGTCTGCTCGTCTACACGGCCTGCAGCCTCACATTTTGGAGACAGACGTTGGTTCTCCTCCTCCTAAACTGTCCAGGGAAAATGACAGGTTACATACACCCTCAGTTACCCCTGAGCAGATTGACTTAGGGACTGACGGGAGAGGATGCCTCCTTCCAAATTTGGTCGACCCCCAGCGGTTGTTAGCCGCTGGGTCACCAGAGGGGGTGCTACAGCCACTTAGGCCAAGAACTGCCAATTGTCCCAGTCTGTTGGCTGAAAAGTACAGATTAATGGCGACAGGTCTACCAGAAAACGTGGTTTTTACTATACAGAATGCCCGTGCTGGATCAACACAATCTCTATACGCACAAAAGTGGCGCATATTTGAAGCCTGGTGCTCAGAGAGGAATATTATTCCTTATGCATGCAACCTGGTCCAGCTCCTGACTTATCTTCAGGATCTACTGGAAAAAGGTAACTCTCATTCGACCATTAAAGTCTTCCTTTCAGCAATTTCTGCCTGTCATGAAGGTTGGGGAGACAGAACACCTGGAGCACACCCAATCATAATAAGATTTATGAAGGGTGTCCTTCGGTCTAAGCCTCCTAAAAGGACTTTGACCCCTGGTTGGGATCTCCGTCTGGTCTTAGGGCCCTCTGCGATTCTCCATTCGAGCCACTGAGCGAGATTAAGATAGATTTACTATCTTATAAGACTGCTCTACTCCTGGCACTTTGCTCAGCGAAACGCGTGGGTGACCTCTACGCATTATCTGTACATCCATTGTGTATCAGATTCGCCCCTGACGGGTCAAAGGTCACACTGAGGCCTAATCCCGCGTACACTCCCAAGGTCTGGACCCTGGATCATAGGAGTCTGGACTTTGATCTTTTCTCCTTTCCACCTGCCCCTGTCCTCACTCAGGAACAGGAAAGGCTACAGGCTCTCTGCCCAGTAAGGGCTCTATGCACTGTAGTGGAACACCTCATCTCTGATATTTTAGGCTTGACCTTCAAGTACACCTCTCTGCATCTCTTTGAAACTCTAAGTGTTACACTTTCTTGAAGCTCTCAAGGAAACAAGTGACACTATTATTGTTACAATTATTTTGAATTAATGGACACTAATTCCCATGGGCTCACCACCTGTGGGAGGGGCCAAAGGGGTCGGGTGCAATGTGAGATGGGTGGTGGCCGAGGCCGGGGACCCTGGCGGTCTGATCCTCGGCTACAGAAGCTGGCCATTGGGACATGGAATGTCACCTCTCTGGTGGGGAAGGAGCCTGAGCTAGTGTGTGAGGTTGAGAGTTTCCGACTAGAAATAGTCGGACTCACCTCAACGCATGGCTCTGGCTCTGGAACCAGTTTCCTTGAGAGGGGTTGGACACTCTTCCACTCTGGAGTTGCCCCTGGTGAGAGGCGCCGAGCAGGAGTGGGCATACTGGTTGCCCCCCATCTTGGTGCCTGTACGTTGGGGTTCACCCCGGTGAACGAGAGGGTAGCCTCCCTTCGCCTACGTGTGGGGGGACGGGCTCTGACTGTTGTTTGTGCCTATGCACCAAACGGCAGCTCAGACTACCCACCCTTTTTGGAGTCCTTGGAGGGGGTATTGGAGAGTGCGCCTCCTGGGGACTCCCTTGTTCTACTGGGGGACTTCAACGCTCACGTGGGCAATGACAGTGAGACCTGGAGGGGTGTGGTTGGGAGGAACGGCCCCCCTGATCTGAACCAGAGTGGTGTTCTGTTATTGGACTTCTGTGCTCGTCATGGATTGTCCATAACGAACACCATGTTTAAGCATAAGGGTGTCCATATGTGCTCTTGGCACCAGGACACCCTAGGTCGCAGTTCGATGATCGACTTTGTTGTCGTCTCATCTGATCTGCGGCCGCATGTCTTGGACACTCGGGTGAAGAGAGGGGCGGAGCTGTCAACTGACCACTACCTGGTGGTGAGTTGGCTCCGATGGTGGGGGAGGATGCCGGTCAGACCTGGCAGACCCAAACGTATTGTGAGGGTCTGCTGGGAACGTCTGGCAGAGTCTCCCGTAAGACGGAGCTTTAACTCCCACCTCCGGGAGAGCTTTGAACACGTTCCGAGGGAGGCGGGGGACATGGAGTCCGAGTGGGCCGTGTTCCGCGCCTCTATTGTCGAGGCAGCTTATCGGAGCTGTGGCCGCAAGGTTGTTGGTGCCTGTCGTGGTGGCAACCCTCGAACCCGGTGGTGGACACCGGCAGTGAGGGATGCTGTCAGGCTGAAGAAGGAGTCCTATTGGGCCTTTTTGGCTTGTGGGACCCCGGAAGCAGCTGATAGGTACCGGCAGTCCAAGCGGCATGCGGCTCGGGTGGTTGCTGAGGCAAAAACTCGGGCGTGGGAGGAGTTCGGAGAGGCCATGGAGAATGACTTCCGTACGGCTTCGAGGCGATTCTGGTCCACCATCCGGCGTCTCAGGGGGGGAAAGAGGTACGCGACCAACACCATTTATGGTGGGGGTGGCGTGCTGCTGACCTCAACTCGGGATGTTGTGAGTCGGTGGGCGGAATACTTCGAAGACCTCCTCAATCCTACTGGCACGTCTTCCACTGAGGAAGCGGAGCCTGGGGACTTTGGGTCGGGTTCTCCGATCTCTGGTGCTGAGGTCGCCGAGGTGGTTAAAAAGCTCCGCGGTGGCAAGGCTCCGGGGGTGGATGAGATTCGTCCTGAGTTCCTTAGGGCTCTGGATGTTGTAGGGTTGTGTTGGCTTACGCGACTCTGCAATATCGCGTGGACATCGGGGGCAGTTCCCTTGGATTGGCAGACTGGGGTGGTGGTTCCCCTATTCAAAAAGGGGGACCGTAGGGTGTGTTCCAACTATAGGGGGATCACACTCTTAAGCCTCCCTGGTAAGGTCTATTCAGGGGTTCTGGAGAGGAGGGTCCGTCGGATAGTCGAACCTCGGATTCAGGAGGAGCAGTGTGGTTTTCGTCCTGGTCGTGGAACACTGGACCAGCTCTACACCCTCAACAGGGTCCTGGAGGGTGCGTGGGAGTTTGCCCAACCAGTTTACATGTGCTTTGTGGACTTGGAGAAGGCATTCGACCGCGTCCCTCGGGGGGTTCTGTGGGGGGTACTCCGGGAGTATGGGGTACCAGGCCCTTTGATAAGGGCTGTTAGGTCCCTGTACGACCGGTGTCAGAGCTTGGTCCGCATTGCCGGCAGTAAGTCAGGCTCGTTTCCGGTGAGAGTTGGACTCCGCCAAGGTTGCCCTTTGTCACCGATTCTGTTCATAACTTTTATGGACAGAATTTCTAGGCGCAGCCAAGGTGTTGAGAGGATCCGTTTTGGTGACCTTAGAATCGCTTCTCTGTTTTTTGCAGATGATGTGGTCCTACTGGCTTCATCAGTTCGTGATTTACAACTTTCACTGGAGCGGTTTGCAGCCGAGTGTGATGCGGCCGGGATGAGGATCAGTTCCTCCAAATCCGAGGCCATGGTCTTGAGCCGGAAAAGGGTAGCATGCCCTCTCCGGGTCGGGGAGGAGGTCCTGCCCCAAGTGGAGGAGTTTAAGTATCTCGGGATCTTGTTCACGAATGAGGGAAAACTGGAGCGTGAGATCGATAGGCGGATAGGTGCAGCGTCCGCAGTGAAGCGGGCGCTGTACCGGTCTGTCGTGGTGAAGAGAGAGCTGAGTCAAAAGGCAAAGCTCTCAATTTACCGATCGATCTACGTTCCCACCCTCATCTATGGTCATGAGCTTTGGGTTATGACCGAAAGAACAAGATCTCGGATACAAGCGGCTGAAATGAGTTTTCTCCGCAGGGTGGCTGGACTCTCCCTTAGAGATAGGGTGAGAAGCTCAGTCATCCGGGAGGGACTCGGAGTAGAGCCGCTGCTTCTCCACATCGAGAGGAGCCAGTTGAGGTGGCTCGGGCATCTGGTTAGGATGCCTCCTGGACGCCTCCCTGGTGAGGTGTTCCGGGCATGTCCCACCGGGAGGAGACCCAGAGGAAGACCCAGGACGCGCTGGAGGGACTATGTTTCTCGGCTGGCCTGGGAACGCCTTGGGATTCCCCCGGAGGAGCTGCTCCAAGTGGCTGGGGAGAGGGAAGTCTGGGCCTCCCTACTTAGGCTGCTACCCCCGCGACCCGACCCCGGATAAGCGGAAGAAGATGGATGGATGGATGGATGGATGGACACTAATTAATCAGATTGAACTTTCTCTTTAATGTGTGTTAATTCAGAATTGATCTACAGTATATTTTGTCATTTAATGATGATCTGTTACTTGCATGAGTTTGGCCCTTCTGCTGGTTTATTTCTGCAGAGCAAGCAGGTTTTAATATTATGGCACAGTTCAGGGTAAACTTTTAACTTGCAACTTCCTTCTCTGTTGTGTCTGTGAAAGTTCGCCATAATATTCTCTTTGCTCACAGGCCAGGCCATCTGGCCGATTCTGTAAACAGTTTTCCTGTTGTCCGTCAAGAGACATTTCTGCCTATGGGATGAAAACTCCATCCGTTGTTTTGTTAAACCAGCCAATAGTTATTGAGGAGGTGGGGGAGACCCCGCCTCCCATATAAAGATCCACTTCCTGCATTTTCACTTTAGTGGGTCGAGGAGAAAAGTTTCTAACAACTGGTTTCCTCCTCTGGAAAAGCTGGAAACGTCCCGGTCATTGTGTCAACTAGACCCACGTTTCAGCTGGAATCACAGTAAAGCCTTACTGTGATTCCTTCACTCATTTCTGAAAGAATTTGTTTTCTGAAGTTTATTTTGAAAATCAGTCAGCGCGCTTGGCTCCGTTCCTGCCAGGAGAAGCGTTCTTCTTGCTCGTCTGAATCAGCTCACACACGCGGAAGCCATCTGGACGTGAACTGGACAACACAGTCCGTTAGTGTCCACAAAACTTCAACTCTTATCTCCAAGACGTATCGTCAACAGGTAACGAGGCGTTGATGTGTTCTGAACGTGTGAGAAGCCCAGCTGAGACCTGTATGGGAAGGCTGCCACCCTGGTTGGTTCAAATAATCAACTTCGGTTAACTTAGCTTTCAATCTTTTATCTTCCATTCTATTTCTTCCTTTTCTTAACACAGTGAAACTAAGTAATGTGCCAACAGTTAAATTCTAACTGTCTGTTCGTTTTAATTTGAATTCTTGTCAACGTAGTTATTAAATCAGAGCTAATATCGATACAAATGTTTAATGTACTTTCATGATAATTTCAATAAAAGGTCTATTTTCTGGTAGACCAACATAAATTGAAGTCTCTTGTGAAGTTACATTTCTGGCTAATCACAGTTAAAGCAATTTAATATCGGAAAAAGGGTGAACTCGCGAATTGGTGAAAGGTTTGTGCAGATAAACTCTGCTCAGACCTGCGCATCTAAAATATAGGTAAGTCAGTAAACTGACCAATAACTCCTATATCATTACAATAATGGTGGCCCAGTAAGTGTTTAAATACCTTACCGCCCCTATATTTTTACAGCACCTACATGCAGAGAACAGCCGAATGGAGGAAAACAAACCAACTGTTTATCTGCTTTGCAGCACCCTCTACTGGGAAAGCTTTGTCAAAACAGCGCCTCTCACATTGGGTGACTGAGGCCATCAAAAGGGCCTACAGTAGCAAAGGCCAACAGGTGCCCTCTGGAGTGCATGCTCACTCCACTAGGGGTTTGGCTACTTCCTGGTCATTATTCAGGGGTATACCAGTCGCGGACATGTGTGCTGCCATGAATTGGACCTCATTAAATACTTTTGCAAAGCATTACAGGCTGGATGTTACTGCTAGTGACGTCACACAGGCTGTCCTTTCTAATATACAATAGAAGGTAGCTCTGGGATGCCCACTGGTCATGGGCAGACGTCCATTCTAGCGCGCATTTCACTGAGCATTTCAAGGGCGTGAATGAATTACGTTCCCATAGCAAGTATGTTGCACCGAGTGACTAACTGAAAGGGAACTGAAAGTTATGCACCATAACTCATGTTCCCTGAAGGAAGGGAACGAGGTGCAACATAACTGGCCCTTTCAATGCTGAAAGCTTGGTGAAGTGCAATTATTGAGGAAGATGGACGAGCGTCACCTGCCTATATACCCAGGGGGCGGAGCCCTTTGTGCGGCGGTGACGGCCCTGCCATAAAGGCGTGAGTATATTCCTTCAAGTAATCGCGCGGGGGCGCAATTTCCCATAGCAAGTATGTTGCACCTCGTTCTCTTCCTTCAGGGAACATGAGTTATGGTGCATAACTTTCAGTTTTTCCATGTCATGCTGCTTGTAGCATTAAATCAGAATGCACAAAATATCACCAGCTGCCTTACATTTAACTAATTATTAATTAGCTCAATTGATGCAATATGCTATGAAAAAGACATGCTTTGTTATTGAAAATATAAGTCATTAGGAAACACATAGCCGATTGACTTTATCAGTGTAATAAAAACACTTGTCATAATAATCCAGTGTTTCCCCTACCTTAAAAAATATGAAATGTTGGCTCACTAAATTGTTTATTATTTGAACGCCTGGTAACCAGGGTGCATTTCCTGTGTTCCAGTCTTGAATAAAAAAAAAAGAATAAAACAACCATATTTGCATTGTGTTCCATGATACATGATGACATCATCAACTCAGAGCAACAATGTCTTGAAACACAATTTTTTAAAGTATTTAAAAATATATATTATAAAAAATAAAAACAAAAACATATTTGCATTGTGTTCCATGATGCATGATGACATCAACTCAGAGCAACGATGTCTTGAAACACAAAAAATTATTTTAAAAAAATATTTTAAAAAATTATATATATAAAAAACATATTTGCATTATGTTCCATGATGCATGATGACACCATAAACTCAAAGCAATGATGTCTTGAAACACAAAAAATTATCTAAAAAAATTTATTTAAAAAAATTATTTAAAAAAAAACATATTTGTATTTCCTGTGTTCCATGATGCATGATGACATCATCACCTCAGATCAAAGTGTGCTTTGATCTGATGATGCATGATGACATCATCACCTTTGATCAAGTGTGCTTGGGTCATTTGTTGCATCATGCATGAATAATGCATGATGACATCATCACCTTTGATCAAGTGTGCTTGGGTCATTTGTTGCATAATGCATGAATAATGCACGATGACATCATCATCTTTTATCAAGTGTGCTTGTGTCATTTGTTGTATCATTCATGAATGCATGATGACATCATCACCTCAGATCAAAGTGTGCTTGGGTCATTTGTTGTATCATTCATGAATGCATGATGACATCATCACCTCAGATCAAAGTGTGCTTGTGTCATTTGTTGTATCATTCATGAATGCATGATGACATCATCACCTCAGATCAAAGTGTGCTTGTGTCATTTGTTGTATCATTCATGAATGCATGATGACATCATCACCTCAGATCAAAGTGTGCTTGGGTCATTTGTTGTATCATTCATGAATGCATGATGACATCATCACCTCAGATCAAAGTGTGCTTGGGTCCTTTGATCTATCACTCACAAAAGTCTATAAATATAAGTGGAACACGGTTTTGGAAACAGTTCCTTGAACTTGGTCGTGTGTTGTTCTCGTGTGGTTCTCGTGTTTGAAAAATGGACAAATACGTGAAAAAAATTGTGTCAGTCTTGACTGAAAGGTTAACTTTTAAAGCACAAGTCGGTGCCACTATTAAAGACCAGTCTAACGTTTTCAACATCGTAGAAGTCTTAAAATATGGTCAATTTGGAGATGTCGTTACATGCAGAAAAGAAGGAACTAAAGAAGTATTTGCGTTGAAATGCAGAAAGAAATACAAGTGTTCCGGTGGAGCCGAACAAGAGGTCAGTGCTTTAAGTTATCTCAAAACTCGAGATCCTGACAGAGACCATGTAGTTAAGTTTATTGAAAACTTCACATTTAAGAATTGTGAATGCCTTGTTTTTGAAAAACTTGATTTAAACCTTCAGGATTTCATGACAAAACGAAATTGTACACCTCTTAAGCTAAGTGAAATCAGAGGAATTGCCCACCAAATGCTTGTAGCTTTGAGAGCATTAAAATCCTCTGGGATCACTCATGCAAATATACGACCTGAGAACATCTTATTTGTGAGCCATCTCTCTCAGCCATTCAGAGTGAAACTAGCAGGTTTTGGGAACGCGGTCGCGACTCTCAAATTATCAGAGGCCAGGCTTCCTTTTTCTTGGGGCTTCAGCGCACCAGAAATCTTCTGGGATTGTTCGTTGGATGGAAGCATTGACACGTGGAGTCTTGGCTGCACGCTGGCGTATCTGTTTCTTGGTCGAAATCTGTATCCAACGGACTGTGAGTACAATTATTTGAAATGTATTGTTAAATTACATGGCAAACCAGACAATTCTGTCCTTGACATATGCTGGCGTGCTCAGACCTATTTTACTCACGATAAAAAAGAAGATACATGGAGGTTTAAAACAACCAAAGAATATTATGAAGCAACCAGAAAGAGAATTAAACCCAGTGAGTGGCCTTATGATAATTTAGAGTCGCTAGATGATTTAAGAAAAACACAAACAGACTTGGAGTCAGCTGAACTAGAAGATCTGGGAGCATTTATAGATTTCCTTAAAACTCTGTTAAAACTGCATC
This sequence comes from Garcialebias charrua, assembly GCA_038048925.1. Taxonomy (NCBI): domain Eukaryota; kingdom Metazoa; phylum Chordata; class Actinopteri; order Cyprinodontiformes; family Rivulidae; genus Garcialebias; species Garcialebias charrua. The sequence goes on along the minus strand of JBBPBX010053730.1, from coordinate 3,383 downwards.
CAGAGGACAGAGTCTTGCCAAACTGCGGACTGAAACATACATTTATTACAATGAACCACCTGCAAAACAACAATCATAACCTATATAGAATTTTAGCATTTAGATTAATGGTTGGGTGCGGATTTGTGAGTGTAGATTCAGATGTCAGTGAGGACGAAGACGAGGAATCGAATGAGCCAGCCTTTAGTCTGAAAAACTCAAAAAATACCACAAATTTGTCTGAAAATAATTTAAAAAAATGTTTTGGCCTCCGCCATAAAACAATTGACTACCACCTGGTTGAAAAACTTGGACAGGGGGTCTTTGGTACCGTTTCTAGATTCAGAAAAGGTTTTACAAACGAATTTGTGGCAATAAAATTTATAAACAGATGTACTGATAACCAACATTCAATTGCACGAGAAGCCAGAATATTGAAACAACTCAGAGAACTCGATGTGGACAAAAATAACATGATCAGGTGTTTTGACAGTTTTCCATACAAAGAACACACTTGCTTTGTGTTTGAATGTTTAGACTTGAGTTTGTTCGACTGGGTAAAAAAACATTTTCCCAAACGTCTAAGTATTTCAGAAATCCGGCCGATTGCTGAACAGATGGTCGTTGCTCTCAATGCACTAAAACAGTTGGGCATTACCCATACAGACATCAAAGCAGACAACATAATGATTGTCAATCATGAAAAAATGCTTTTCCGGGTGAAGTTAATTGACTTTGGGTGCGCTCGCTCAACTGTAGAATTAACACAGAGCGCTATTTTGCAAGCGCCTGGTTATAGGGCACCCGAGGTTTATCTGGGCTACCCTAAGGACGAAAGCATTGACATGTGGAGTCTGGGATCTGTACTGGGTTTTCTGTTCCTTTCGCACACATGTATCCAGCAAGTTCTGATTTACAAACCTTGGAATTTATAATAAAGCTGCATGGTATGCCTGACGAAACAATATTGGATATTGGCGTGCATGTTGGCATTTATTTTCTAAAGGATCAGAGCAGCCCAGATCCTGTTTGGAGACTGAAAACAGCAGAAGAATATTTGAAAACAACAGGAATTCAAACTGACAAAAGAAAATATTACAAATGGTTTCAGTCTCTGGATGATTTGAAGAAAAAGGCACCGAAAACTGATCATCTCCATGAAATTAAAGATTTAGAATGCTTTATAGATTTTATTCGGCAATCCCAAAGAATCAATTCAGCCGACAGGATTCTCCCGGCTGATGCACTAAATCATGATTTTATTACAATGGCCCACCTTGCTGGTGCCAGAGATGATGTTTATGTGGCCGATGCATATCAAATCTTAGAAAAATGCCAACTTGGGAGCTCACACAGAAATTCTCTTAACAAAGAGGATGTGGACCATAACACCGAGGCATGTGTTCCAGCCTCCACTAGAATTGTCCACTTTTTTGATGTTAAAAACGGCTCATCTGTCAGTAATGTTCGTCAAATATTTGTCAAAAGCAAAAGCAAGCTCCCACCCAGTTCTCTGGACTGCGAAAGCGAAAAGTCCATGCATTTGGATCCCATTAAGATCCAAACTACAAATATAAATGTAGAAAATTCTGAAGAACGAACATCTGAGACGGACGTCCAGCGGATAGACCCACCAGACATTCTTTGTGAGAAAGTGCAATGTAACAACAAGACTTTTGTTGAAACGTGTGTTCCAACTTTCAACACAACACATTCTCATGCCAATAGATCATCTGTCACAAACGGTCGTAGAATATTAGTAAAATGGAGACACATTAGCCTGGTCAGTTCTATGGACTTCAAAAGCACATGTACTTCCAGTTCAAACGATTCCTTAGATCAAGCGAATAACAGATCTGAAAGGGACAAAGGAAGTATTACAGATGGATTTAAGGGTCTGAGTGTGAAACTTGCAAGTGAAGAAAGTTTGAAATGTTTCACTCGCAATCTTTCAGACAGATTTAATAAAACATTCGGTCAGGAAATCCCTTAAAAAACGACACAGACCCCTTCGAAGCCATTACCTCATGCAAAACAAACAAAAAATATTCTTGTCAAAGTAAAAATCCTTCACCTTGTGTAGAGGTGAAATCAAAAAGGAAATACTTTAAGAGGATTAGGAACGTCTTCTCAAGAATATTTAAATCCATCACAAGCTGTTTGAATAAGGGAGAGTCATCTGAACAACAAGCCAGCAACAAACCACATGTAAAGACTGCATGGTAAGTGTTTGGGAAAAAAAAAGGTTTAGGGTTCACATATCTGCCTTTCTGTATGAGGTTTGCATTTGGGGGTTTTCTCCAGGCAATCTGGTTCCCCCACCTTCCGGGTCTAAAGTCCACATCTGCATGTGCTTTGTGTAGTTGCTTTAAAAACAGACAAAATTGACAATGAAAACTTGGCTGTGCAGTAGTGTAAAGGTTATCAAAAAAAAGGATTACTATTCAAATATCTGCTTTTTCATGTAGAGTTTGCATGTTGTCCTTGTATGTAGGGGTTTACTCCAGGCACTCTGGTTCCCCTACCTCCCAGGCTCAAGTCCACCCATTCTAAATCTGTATGTGTATGACATGTAATAATAGCAAGTCACTTAAAAAATGACCACAACACAACTTGGCTCTTTGGATGGTTGGTTAGCAAAAAAAAAAAAAAGGATGACTGTTCAAATATCTGCTTTTCCATGTAGAGTTTGCATGTTTTCCTTGTGTATGTAGGGGTTTCCTCCAGGCACTCTGGTTCCCCTACCTCTCAGGCTCAAGTCCACCCATTCTAAATCTGTATGTGTGTGACGTGTAATAATAGCAAGTCACTTAAAATACGACATAACATAACTTGCTCTTTGGTAGAACAACAACAACAACAAAGGATTATTGTTCAAATATCTGCTTTTCCATGTAGAGTTTGCATGTTTTCCTTGTGCATGTAGGGGTTTCCTCCAGGCACTCTGGTTCCCCCACCTCTCAGGTCTCAAGTCCACCCATTCTAAATCTGTATGTATGTGACGTGTAATAATAGCAAGTCACTGAGAAATAAAATAAAAAACACGACAACAACAAAACTTTGCTGTATGGTAGTGGGACAGTTAGCTAAATAAATAAATAAACAACAACAAAGGATTATTGTTCAAATATCTGCTTTTCCATGTAGACTTTGCATGTGTTCCTTGTGCATGTAGGGGGTTTCCTCCAGGCCACATGTGTCATTGTCAAGGCCCGCGGGCCAGATGTGGCCCGCCATGTCATTTTATGTGGCCCGTGAGAGCTTAGCTTAAAGGTTTTGAGTGTCTAAAAATAAATACGAGCGTGTTTTGACCAAAACCTACATTTCCCACAATGCCTTTCGACTACGGTAGCCCCACAATGCCTTTCGACTACGGTATCCCCACAATGCCTTTCGACTACGGA
>JBBPBX010053729.1:7463-23739 GCA_038048925.1 Garcialebias charrua | reverse complement strand
TTAACGTTTTTGCTTGAATGACTTGGCTTCCTGAGTGTTTGGGTTTACTCATTTCCAAACCTTTTAGAGCTTGTACAGAGGCTATGGGATCACAAGCTATGTCGGCTTCAGTGGATATAAAATCAACGAACATGTGAAAGGATGGGTACCTTTCATCACCAGCCCTTCTTGTTATTTCCGTAGCTGTCCGGCTCCATCTTGTGGTTAGCCACTCTGGAAGTTTTAGCAAAAGTTTCTGAATTTCCATACAGTCATTGAGAACCTCCAATGCTGTTACGTGTGACATTGCAGCTTCACAAGTCTTAAGGAAGTCAGCAAACTCTCTCAACTCATTTCCATCCTTAGTATTTATTTTAGGCCAATTGTTAAGTTTGTCTCTAAAACATTTTCCTATGGTGAATGGACTTCCAAAACGCTTTTCTAGCACCTTCCAAGCTGAATCATATGCATCATCTGTGCCTACTAAGAGAAGGTCTTCAACTGCTCTCTTTGCTGGTCCACCGAGGTATCTTTTGAGATAATAAAGTTTCTCGTTCTTTGGAATGTTTTTTCTTTCTATCAGGATTTCAAATGACAACTGCCAGTCTTTAAACTTTAAAGGGTCGCCAGTAAACAATGCAGGTTCTGGAGTTGGAAGGCGATTAGCATTTATTGCTTCTGCTAGTATGCTAGCTAGCTCGTAATTTAGCTGTTGTTGAATTGCAACCGATGAGACTTGTGTGGCTGGAGGGATGAATGGCGGGCTTGACGCTTGGAGTGTTTGGTTTGTGGTGGCCTCAGATTGTTCACCAGGATCTGGTTGAGCTTGGTTTAAGACTGTAGGAATGTGTAACACAGGTCCAAAGGGTGCTTGTGTGACGTGGGGTGAATGGTGGGATTGATGCTTTAAGTGTTTGGCTTGTGGTGACCTCAGATTGTTCACCAGGATCTGGTTGAGCTTGGTTTAAGACTGTAGGAATGTGTAACACAGGTCCAAAGGGAGCTTGTGTGACTTGTGGGATGAATGGTGGGCTTGATGCTTTAAGTGTTTGGCTTGTGGTGGCCTCAGATTGTTCCCCAGGATCTGGTTGAGCTTGGTTTAAGACTGTAGGAATGTGTAACATAGGTCCAAGGGGAGCTTTTGTGACTTGTGGGATGCATGGTGGGCTTGATGCTTTGAATGTTTGGCATGTGGTGACCTTAGGTTGGTCTCTAGGATTTGGTTGAGATTGGTTTACGATCACAGGAATGTGTGGTGTATATCTAAGGCTCGTAGCATTGTGGGCTTCGGTCAAACTTGGAGCTTGAAAGGGAACGTGTGTTATGATAGGGATTGCTTGAATTTCGTTGTCTATTTTAATACTGCTTAGTAAATTCTGACCTTCAGAAATACTTTCACCTTCATTATAAACTTTTGCTCTAGCCTTTGCTACATTCAGTTTTTTAACTTCTTCCAAGCGTGCAATTTTTCTGCGTTGCTCTTCCATTAATTGTTTTTCTTCAAGATTTTGTTGGTCAATTACTCATTGTCTTTCAAGATTTTGTTGGTCAATTACTCGTTGTCTTTCAAGATTTTGCTAGTCAATTACTCATTGTCTTTCGAGCTCGGCTTGCTTTTCTTCTAAATTCTGCTGGTCAATTACTCGTTGTCTTTCGAGCTCGGCTTACTTTTCTCCGAGCTGTCTTTCGAGCTTTTGACGTTCTAGCCTTTGTAGTTCAGCTGTTACTCTTTCTTGCTCCTCCATTACTGCTAACACTTCCTTGGATGCAGCTGCCTCTGCCTCTGCTTCCAGTTTCTTGCTTAGTTGTGAGCATGATTGGAAGGAACTACCTTTAGACCTTTGTGATCTTGACCTTGACGTAATGCTTTCAGATCCTAAGCATGACCCTACATCTGGCCACGGATCTTCTTCGCTTTCTTCGAGGTCTCCCCATAGCTGGTTTTCAGCTCTTTTGACAATGTATGTAGAAAGTGAAGTACATACATCAACTTTACGTCTTGTGTCTGCATCAGGAGGTTGTATTTGTCGTATTTGTTCGTAGATAGTTTTTACGTTTGTGCAGGTGGCGTTTAGGTCTTTAATCAGCTCCTTTAATTCACTGTCAGAAGCTTTCCTACTTAGTGTTGCTTTGATCAGTTTTACTTCACATTTCCATTTTCCAAAGGTGGCTACTTATCTGTTTTGAAGGCTCCTGAGTTTCTCCTCTTGAAGCTCTTTGCCTCCTTCTGTTAATGTTCTTAGCCTTTCACTCCTACGAACAGTCTGTGTGTCCGGGATTTGCTCATTAACATTTTCTTCTACTTCAGTATGTGATACAGCATGGAGCTCTTTATGATCCTTGTCAGTCATCTTGTGAGTCTGGATAGGTTTCACTCAATGTCCTATACTCAAATTAAAGTACTCTTTCAAACTTGTAACTTAAACTTAACTATTACTTTGTGATTACTGTTACCTTATACTGAGCTACACTCTCAGTACAGATGTGTTTCAACTTCAGGAACCTTATAAATTTCACACTTAGTTTGATTTTAAGCAAAGCACAAATTATTTCCTCAAACAACAATACATCACCTTGAAGTCCAGTAGAAATTAGTTAAACTTTGACAGAGTTGTTATAGACTTATTGTGGCTTTGAACTCAACCTTTAACACTGTCCCTTGTTAATTTCTACCTTATTCACGCTTAGTTAAATTTTAAGCAAAACACAAATTATTTCTTTAAACAACAATAGATCACTTTGAAGTCCAGTAGAAATTAGTTATTCTTTGACAAAGTTATTACAGAAACTTACTGTGGCTCTGAACTTAACCTTTAACATAACCACTTATTCTGTTCACACTGTCCCTTGTTAATTTCTACCTTATTCACGCTTAGTTTAATTTTAAGCAAAACACAAATTATGTCTTTAAACAACAATAGATCACTTTGAAGTCCAGTAGAAATTAGTTATTCTTTGACAGAGTTATTACAGAAAAATACTGTGGCTTTGAACTTAACTTTTAACATAACCACTTATTCTGTTCACACTGTCCTTTTGTTAATTTCCACCTTATTCAGTTGTATTCACTGCTTACTGTGGCTGCTTGTGTGCGTAGCTTAGGAGGTGGCGCCCTCTTGTGTTTGTACCACCGCAGTATCATCCTTCAGCTGCACACATGGCCTTCCCTTCTAGCCGGCAGGTGGCGGTAGAGTTTTTCACTGTGGCGTTCTCAATGACGACAGAGCACGGCTTCTTTGTTCATACGGGCGCTTTATTAATGCCGTGAAAAACTACAGAAATAAGACAAAGTACAGAAATAAAACACAAGCTTTAGGTACAGCACTGAGCAATGAGTAATGCTTTAACAAAAGAAATACGGTACCTCGTGGCCATTCGTCATTAAAGAAGTCAAAGAAGTCCTAAGCGAGCGTTTCTCGTCTTATGCATTCTAAATAAACATGTAAAATATTAGAACATCATGACTGACGTACGTATGATGTATTACAACAGTTATAAATACCTTTTTAAGTTAGTGAACAGTTTAAGCTGCTTGCTGCGCGCCGCGTGCCTCCAAGTGAGTGTGTGTATGTGGGGGCGTGTCTAGTACAGTGATCTTGTCACTCTCTTCCGTTCACACATATCTCGCGATAACGGTACTAACAAAATAAACCTTCACTACAGAATAGATGCATCTTGTACAAAGTATCACATTCTCAAGGTATGAGCAAAACAAATTAAACCCAAAATATTCTAACTACTAAGAAACAAATATTAATTCCCCTTCTAATGCATAAATCCTTTTCAGCGACACTTACACTCCCACCTAAATCACCAATTGGCTATCAATGTGATTTTAACGAGTGTCGCTCTTAGTCTATTTTACTGTGCGTGTCGGTCTCAAGCAAGGTCACTACCTTGTGAATGGGCCTTTCTAGGTATATTAACCTTTTGAACCTTGCCATATAGACCTTCTAAAGTCTCTTCTACTAAAGCTAGTTTCCGTTTACATCTTGGGGTATTATCTTGTAGGATCACAGTGTCGTTCGCTTGCGGGTTCCATGAAACTTTCTGCCATTTCTGTCGCCTTTGGAGGTTTGTGGCCTTTCTGTATCCTCTACACTCGCTACAGTCGTAGATGTGCGAAGAGACCATAGTTCTACATCCTAGAATCCATATGCCATTTACACGCAGTTTATTCATAGTCACGCCTCTTCCTTGGTGATGTGCACGTTCATGGTAGTGTTTGATGAGGAGGGCTGACACATGAGATTTCTTGGGGAGAATTACGGGGTGCTTGATATGATGTAAGGCTGATCGGGACGACCTTCCTCCCACCCTGAGAACATTGGACTTATCCAAGAAAGCATTTAGCTGCTTTAGTTTGTTATGCTTGCTCAGATACATTTCTTTCTGAGATCTAATTTTCTGTATTTCTTTAATAAAAGCCTTTCTTTGCGCTAGCTTGATAATGAACATTTCTGTGTCTCTTCTCTCTTCAAGATCTGTTACTTGGTTTGTTCTTTGTTGAACACCCTTAAACTCTTTGATGAACCGCTTGAGTCTAGCAATAGCCTTTACAGCTCTCGACCAATCAGAGAACTTCTTTAAACGCTCTAGAACTGGATTCACTTCCTTTGACTGTGCTGTTGGTGTACGATCTTTACTGAGTTGAACATCTGTTTTGGGTGGTAATGGGAGTTTGCAGTGCCCATTTTTTTTACGTTTTATGCCTTTGGTCACCTTTGACCTGAGCATGCCTTCCTGTGAGATTGAGTGGTTGTCTGTTGCGTGCTTAAGAAAATCAGGTTCTAAAGTCTTTACCACGTCAATTGAACTGACTTCCTTTACTTGGGTGTTGCATACAAGATGCACGTGTTTGAGTTCAACTGCTGATTGTGACACAGGGGTTTCTTCGCAAACAATGATTCTGTGACTTGTGCTGATGACATCTTTATGATTTTGAACTTGAGATGAGCAACCAACTATGCTCCAGCCAAGGTCGGTTAACTGTGCATAAGGTTGGTTCTCACTGCCTGCAAGAACTTCTCGTGCTAAGAGGGCTTGTTGACAATTATAGCCAATAAGGAGACCAACTTTACATTCGAGCATTGGAGGTAGCTTATTTGCCAGCCTTTCCAGATGTGGCCACATTAAGGCGGTTTTGGACGTTGGGATATGTGATCTATTAACAGGGATGAACTCTCTTGTGTAGACTGGTGGCAATGTAATTCTCTTTTCATGCTTGTATCCTCTGACTTGAAGGTTTACCAGCTTATCACATGGTATTACTGTTGACTTGGCGGACATAGTTGACAGTCGCAGAATGACTTTGCCTTTACTCGTGTCGAGATCTTGAGCTACTTCCTCCAAGATGAAAGATGTATCACTCTGTGAGTCGAGGAGGGCATATACTAAAACTTCTTTGTTTGGGTGAATTTTTGATGAAACCCAGACAGGTACTATAGAGGACGTTAATGTGCCTGAAGTTGATCGGGTTACTCTATTAGAGATCGCTAGCTCAGCTTCTTCTTTAGTGTCGGCTTCTTCGTCTTAAGTGTTATCGCTCGTTGCAGATATTACCCTTTTACGTTCAATGAATTTGTCGTCGTGTAAACATGTAGGATGTTTTCTTTGACATTTTTCGCATGTGCTCCTGGTATCGCACTCCTTCGAATGATGTCCTCTTTTTAAACATCCAAAACACAGCCTTTCTGCTTGTGCAAACTTGATACGGTCTTGGACGGGGTTTTCTGTGAATTTGAAACATTTATCAAGTGTGTGACCATTTCCTTTGCAGAACAGACAGGTCACAGTATATGTGTGGCTTGAGTTTGTTGTTAACGTTTTTGCTTGAATGACTTGGCTTCCTGAGTGTTTGGGTTTACTCATTTCCAAACCTTTTAGAGCTTGTACAGAGGCTATGGGATCACAAGCTATGTCGGCTTCAGTGGATATAAAATCAACAAACATGTGAAAGGATGGGTACCTTTCATCACCAGCCCTTCTTGTTATTTCCGTAGCTGTCCGGCTCCATCTTGTGGTTAGCCACTCTGGAAGTTTTAGCAAAAGTTTCTGAATTTCCATACAGTCATTGAGAACCTCCAATGCTGTTACGTGTGACATTGCAGCTTCGCAAGTCTTAAGGAAGTCAGCGAACTCTCTCAACTCATTTCCATCCTTGGCGTTAATTTTTGGCCAATTGTTAAGTTTGTCTCTGAAACATTTTCCTATGGTGAATGGACTTCCAAAACGCTTTTCTAGCACCTTCCAAGCTGAATCATATGCGTCATCTGTGCCTACTAAGAGAAGGTCTTCAACTGCTCTCTTTGCTGGTCCACCGAGGTATCTTTTGAGATAATAAAGTTTCTCGTTCTTTGGAATGTTTTTTCTTTCTATCAGGATTTCAAATGACAACTGCCAGTCTTTAAACTTTAAAGGGTCGCCAGTAAACAATGCAGGTTCTGGAGTTGGAAGGCGATTAGCATTTATTGCTTCTGCTAGTATGCTAGCTAGCTCGTAATTTAGCTGTTGTTGAATTGCAACCGATGAGACTTGTGTGGCTGGAGGGATGAATGGCGGGCTTGACGCTTGGAGTGTTTGGTTTGTGGTGGCCTCAGATTGTTCACCAGGATCTGGTTGAGCTTGGTTTAAGACTGTAGGAATGTGTAACACAGGTCCGAAGGGTGCTTGTGTGACGTGGGGTGAATGGTGGGCTTGATGCTTTAAGTGTTTGGCTTGTGGTGACCTCAGCTTGTTCACCAGGATCTGGTTGAGCTTGGTTTAAGACTGTAGGAATGTGTAACACAGGTCCAAGGGGAGCTTGTGTGACTTGTGGGATGCATGGTGGGCTTGATGCTTTGAATGTTTGGCATGTGGTGACCTTAGGTTGGTCTCTAGGATTTGGTTGAGATTGGTTTACGATCACAGGAATGTGTGGTGTGTATCTAAGGCTCGTAGCATTGTGGGCTTGGGTCAAACTTGGAGCTTGAAAGGGAACATGTGTTATGATAGGGATTGCTTGAATTTCGTTGTCTATTTTAATACTGCTTAGTAAACTCTGACCTTCAGAAATACTTTCACCTTCATCATAAACTTTTGCTCTAGCCTTTGCTGCATTCAGTTTTTAACTTCTTCCAAGAGTGCAATTTTTCTGCGTTGCTCTTCCATTAATTGTTTTTCTTCAAGATTTTGTTGGTCAATTACTCGTTGTCTTTCGAGCTCGGCTTGCTTTTCTTCTAAATTCTGCTGGTCAATTACTCGTTGTCTTTCGAGCTCGGCTTGCTTTTCTTCGAGCTGTCTTTCGAGCTTCTGACGTTCTAGCCTTTGTAGTTCAGCTGTTACTCTTTCTTGCTCCTCCATTACTGCTAACACTTCCTTGGATGCAGCTGCCTCTGCCTCTGCTTCCAGTTTCTTGCTTAGTTGTGAGCATGATTGGAAAGAACTACCTTTAGACCTTTGTGATCTTGACCTTGACGTAATGCTTTCAGATCCTAGGCATGACCCTACATCTGGCCACGGATCTTCTTCACTTTCTACGAAGTATCCCTGTAGCTGGTTTTCAGCTCTTTTGACTATGTAGAAAGTGAAGTACATACATCAACTTTACATCTTGCGTCTGCATCAGGAGATTGTAGCACTTTGAGATTTTCATTAATGAAAAGTGCGTTATAAATTGAATTCATTATTATTATTATTGTATTTGTCGTATTTGTTCGTAGATAGTTTTTACGTTTGTGCAGGTGGCGTTTAAGTCTTTAATCAGCTCCTTTAATTCACTGTCAGAAGCTTTCCTACTTAGTGTTGCTTTGATCAGTTTTACTTCACATTTCCATTTTCCAAAGGTGACTACGTATCTGTTTTGAAGGCTCCTGAGTTTCTCCTCTTGAAGCTCTTTGCCTCCTTCTGTTAATGTTCTTAGCCTTTCACTCCTACGAACAGTCTGTGTGTCCGGGATTTGCTCATTAACATTTTCTTCTACTTCAGTATGTGATACAGCATGGAGCTCTTTATGATCCTTGTCAGTCATCTTGTGAGTCTGGATAGGTTTCACTCAATGTCCTATACTCAAATTAAAGTACTCTTTCAAACTTGTAACTTAAACTTAACTATTACTTTGTGATTACTGTTACCTTATACTGAGCTACACTCTCAGTACAGATGTGTTTCAACTTCAGGAACCTTATAAATTTCACACAGTTTGATTTTAAGCAAAGCACAAATTATTTCTTTAAACAACAATATATCACTTTGAAGTCCAGTAGAAATTAGTTATTCTTTGACAAAGTTATTACAGAAACTTACTGTGGCTTTGAACTTAACTTTTAATATAACCACTTAGGGACTGAGAGAAACGCAATTTCGGTCCTGTGTATGTCCTATACAGTACATATTGCAGATCTGACAATAAAGTTGACTTTGTCTTTGACTTTGACTTTATTCTGTTCACACTGTCCTTTTGTTAATTTCCACCTTATTCAGTTGTATTCACTGCTTACTGTGGCTGCTTGTGTGCGTTGCTGAGGAGGTGGCGCCCTCTTGTGTTTGTACCACCGCAGCATCATCGTTCAGCTGCACACGTGGCCTTTCCTTCTCGCCGGCAGGTGGCGGTAGAGTTTTTCACTGTGGCGTTCTCAATGACGACAGAGCACGGCTTCTTTGTTCAGACGGGCGCTTTTATTAATGCCGTGAAAAACTCGTGGCCGTTCGTCATTAAAGAAGTCAAAGAAGTCCTAAGCGAGCGTTTCTCGTCTGATGCCTGGTACCCACTGCCCCCGGTTTCGGGCGGCTGAAGCGGCGGGTTTACATTCAAAGTCTATTGAGGAGACGCGTCGAGTCACGGCGAACCAGGAAGCGGCGCGATTCGAGTGATCGAAGCGGCGCGGCGGCAGCCTGCACACGCACGCGCGCGTCGGCGTCGAACTGCCAACGCCATAAAATTCCATCTCTGGGGGCTTGACGCGTCCAGCAAACAGTGGGGAGAGCCTTTGCTATCTGATTACACAACCACAACGGGACTTTTTTTTTACTTTTTAAACTTACCGGATCCAGCCTCCATGAATTGGACCCAAACTCCGGTAAGAAACGTGGCATTTTTACAGTTGCTGCTGACAGGCTGCTGTTCTCTCCAGTGTAGATCACCCCAACCATTTAAAAAAAGTTTTAATCTCATCGAAGACCGTCGGAGGTGCAGTTAACACAACAAATGAACCCGGAAAACGAGCTACTCCCCCTCCCTCTGCCACCCCCTATGTACGTCATCAGACGGTCTTCAGTGGCAGTGGGACCCTGTCAAACGGCCAAAAGGGGGCGGCAGGCGCGTTTCGAGTTGTGCAGTGGGGACCAGGCATTATGCATTCTTTTAAGTTAGTGAACAGTTTAAGCTGCTGGCTGCGCGTCGCGTGTCTCCAGGTGAGTGTATGTGTGTGCGTCTCGTGTCTCCGGGTGAGTGTGTATATGTGGGGGGCGTAAATCTACATATTATACACTTATTTGCAGGAACAATCAGTAACAAATTTAACTACTGTACTATAGTGCTTTTGGTGCATCAAGGAGATCTTCCAGCAGGAAACTCATATTACTTTTGCCAGAAGAGCCGTAATGCAAAACTGACTGTAGGTTGAAAGTTGACAAAACACCATTTTTTATGAAGCACTATTAAATTAATAAGAGATTAGAGTTGTTTTTAAATGTGCTCATTGCAAAAGTCTGACATTAAACAGACAAATTTAAGAGTTTAATCAAGTTTCCAAATATCCTGATGTGCATTTCTGAAATGTGGATCCACTCTCCGAGACAATAAAGCACTTGGCTGAATCTGCTTAAAACCACATAAGGTTTCTGTGTAGGTAAATAAACATGAAGAACTGGTACCAAAAAAAGCAACTTAAAGACGTTTAGATGGAAATCTGCAGTTAAAACACAAAAGAAAAGAGAAAGGACAACTAAGACAAGAAGTTAAGAATAAATATCAAGGATCATGCATGCAGGGTGGTGGAGCGTCAGACAAATCTGCTACACACCCAGTTCCACAACCTTTCTGCTAAACCAGTAAGTTACGTTATGGTAGGAAAACACTGCATTAATGTATTTTAAACTCTAGTCTAACACAGAATATTTATGACTCAAATATTATTTCCAGTCTGTGATATGTTCACAAGCACATTTTAATGTAGACCATTTTTGAAACTTATCAGCATATTTTACTCAACAAACATGAATGTAAACTTGTGTCCAAACTGTCAGGCATCTGAATCCCAAACAGCTCCTTCATGAGCGTATCCATCTCTGATCTGTTCAGTTACCACTTTTTCCAAAGGGATACAAACACACGTGGTGGTTGGTTTCTGATAGCAAATTTTGCTTAAAACATCTCAGTTAAGTGCATGAAAACCATATGAGTTAAATTTTGTGCAGATTTTTTTTCATTACTTTTCATCATTTTTGGACTTTGCTCTCAGCTGATCTGTGACAAGCCATGAGCTCGTCACTCCGGTCAGAACGTTCTCCAAACCGAGGTTCTTCAAACAGCATGTATTACCGGTAAATGACAAAACCTCCTAACAGAACCTCCCTTCAAAAAATCTAATTATTTATTTAGGTTGGACATATACTGTACATCTTGATAAGTGCATGCAGAATAAAACTTGTCACATTGTTTACATTTCAAGTTAATCTCATGAAATGAGAACTACTGTTAAACATGATGTGAATAAATTAAATATTTTCTATCCAGATTAACATTTCCTTCTGTAAAATAAATATTGTAGCTACAGGTTCATTTTAAATTATGTTTTGTATACAGGTAGTCCTTGGGTTACGATGGCCTCGATTTACGACGTTTCGTGGTTATGAACGCCCTCCCATTGAAAAGCATTGTTCAAGTTACGCGGTTTATGCACCTTTACACCAAAAAATACGGTACCGAAACTCAGCGGATTTTACAGAAGGGAGGGGGGAGAGTAGCAGGAGGGAGGGGGAGAGTAGCTTGACGCACTCAGTGGAAAATTACTACAGGAGACCTTATTATTTGGACAGGCAGACCGGAGCAGAGGAGGTTAGGAGGGCGTTTTTTGTTACTAGATGGTAGAAACAGCGGAGCTAGACCGGAGGAGCAAGAGCTAACATGCTAACAGGACTTACTGTAAACAGTCTGGACCGTGCAAACTACAGGCAGCCTCAGATGTTGGAGGGACACCGAGCTAACATGCTAACAGGCGGAGGAAGGCTTAGCTCCCAGTAAGAAATTAACTATTTTTCCCTTCATTATAATGTATGTGTTTTTTGATAATTATGTAATGTGTTAGGATAGGCTAAGTGCTTGGTAAAATACTGTACTGTACGTATGATGTGCCGTTTGGACGTTTTTTCCTACTTACGTCGATTTTCGATTTACGACGTGACGCAGGAACGGATCTCCGCCGTAACTCGGGGACCACCTGTACTTTAATGCAGCCTTTTTTGTGCATATGTGTGTAGGTTTTCAGAAAACTGCACAGCCCAGCTGCTTAAGATAAACACTTTTCTTTATATCACAAAAAATATATTTCTTAATTTAAAATAACGGGTGTTAAAATGTCTCTTCTTCATCATACTCAGTTCACAGTCAGCGTATCCTTCACTCTGCCACAATATTCTTTGGGACACCCACAAAATATTGACACGATGATGTTAGATAATAAGCCCATTTCCTCCATGAGTTTTAGGGTTTCCCCTCCACCCCATCCGTGTCCTTCTGCTGGGGTCCATCTTTGTTTCTACAACGGTTAGTTCAGCCAGGAGCGTCTGAGTCTGAGAGGGGAGCTGGAACAGAGGCAGACCTCGAAGCAGCTCCGGTAAACTCTTGTGACCGCAGTTTTTATGGCTGGTGTCAAAGTTCACCAGAACAAAGCGCTCAGCCGCCCGGCCCAGCTTCCTGTGTGTGTGAATAAGAAACAGTGATGCAGTGAACAAGTCTGAATAAGGAGACTGCAGCTGCTGCAGGGTCTCCACTTCTCCATCTCTGTTTAAGTGGGTCCACTCCTCTGTTCTTTTGGAGGTTTCTGGGGTCAATACAAGCACAACTCGACCACCCATGCTGTCCATCCTCTGCAGCTGCGAGTACAGCCACAGAAGAGGTCCCTGAGAGCACTGCTCCTTCCTGCTCCACTGGTCCACAGACACACTGAAGCCCTGGCTGCAGAGGAGGGACCCCAGCTGATCAATGGACTCTGAAACACCAACATCCTCATCTGGGGGGCTCAGCAGCACCACGTGACCCTTCCTGCCAACTTGAAATGGAAAAGCAAGAGACAGAGGTGTCATGGATTTACTGTGAATTCATGTATATTTAACAGCGGTTATAAAAGGAGAACTCACTCTTCACAAATCCTCCATGACGCCAGCTCCATGCCCATCCTGTAAAAGTTAGAATGCCACAGGTAAATAGGATTAACAGCTTTTCAAATTCACAACAGCATCTTGAGATAAACACCTCATTTTTACATGAGCCAAAAAGCAATTCAAGATCTAATCAACATGATGACGTCTATGGAGAGACTGCAAGAAAGGAGCTTTTGTTGGGGGGACGCTTTGGGAAATTCCAACCAGCAAACAATTCACCTTTTGTCATGAACTGCTTACCAGTTACACCAAAAAATTGGATATGGTGGTGTCTTTTTTTAATGGTGTGCTGTAAAATGTCTTACACGTTTAACATTGAGTGGGGGAACATAAGGAAAACTTACTCTTGACAAAGTCATGGAGGCAATAAATCATGAGCATAGTCAAACAAACGAGCAGCATTGCACCAACAACCAGGAGACTCCAGCGCCATCTGGCGGCTGCAAAAAGAAAAACAGAAATTCTCCTTCATGAAATACTCAGAAACGCTACTGGATTTTAGGAGACCAAATGTACTTATTTAATCATAAAACTTTTCACACTTACAGTCACTGGAGCAAAACGTGCTGAATTCCATTTCATTTATCGTCACCTGCGCAAATAAATAAACACAGTTTAGACTTGTTTTTATTTGTATTTATTTTTTATTTATGGACATATCTAAACTTTTACCATGACACACTGTGAAGACTGTTCATTGATGTTTTCGAAGGCACCTTCTCTTTCCTAAAAAGGGAGAATTTTGATATTTATTACAGATGTTATGCAGCTAGACCAGGGCTCTGCAACCTTTACGATCAAAAGAACCATTTTTACGCCTTTGTTCACTACATTAAACTTGTCCATGGCCACAGCAACCTGCTACAACTGTGGTTATCAACTGGTGGCCCATGGGCCACTTTCGATTTAATGGAGGGGACTTTTGTGGCCAGTAAGGGTGACATTATAAAGCTAAAAATATCTAATGATTTTTAACATTTATTAAAGAAAAATACCAGATTGGGGGGGAATCCATGTTTACCTTCTTTTTTTTTTTTTTATAAAAAAAAAATCTATAAACTATGACGGCAGTTTTGATTTGATTTGATTTGATGTTTATTCATTCATTTTAAAAGAACAATACAAGACAGTTTCATCAGATACAAGAATACAAGTAGGATCAAATGAAGGGAGCAGAAAGAAGATGAAATCTTATTATATCTGCCCCTTATTTCACAGTTTGTTCAACCAATGATAACCTTCAAACTACACCACAAAATTAATAATTCTACTTAATTGTTCTAACTGTAATATACAAACTACATCACAAAATGAATAGTTCTACTTAATTTACTTAATCTTTATATAAAGAAATAAAGCATCAAGTCAAAGTATGTTTTGCCCTTTGTACTTGCGCCAGTGTTCGCATTGCAAAAGAAATAACTGTAAAGCTGTCTTAACCAATCCTTTTTTGTTGTTTGTATAACCAATAAAATATAGTTTTATGTCAGTTTTGACCAAACGTTGAAAGAGCCACTGCAGAGAGACCAAAGATCCGCATGTGGCTCCAGAGCCGTACGTTGCAGACCCCTGAGCTAGACCCATTCAATTACACCAATTATCTCTACTGTGGATTAAAAAAAGGTATGAAATGATGCACAAGTCCTCTGCAATATTCCGTTACAAAAACATAAAACTTGTCTGATACTGTATCTTATTGAAGAATTACAACAAATATAAAACTTTTGGAAATGAAGGGATTTTTCTGCACGTTAAGTACTTGTAAAGCAGTATACTGTATAGAGTATTTAGTTGTGGTATGGTTCAGAGAAAAACGAATTAATGTTGAAGGGGAAAAGACTCCAAGTGCACCATGTTCTCACCCAAAGTCCCTTGCTGTTCTGTTTCCATTTACCATCTGACAGCTGCTGCATGGCAGTGATTTTTTCACAGTTACTCTTATAGCAGAGCTGCACCGTCCCCTCTACCCTGCAGGGAGCAGACAGGCTCCATAACAGCATTGTGTTTCCATCACTCATTTTGCTCTGGCTTACATTCACTGACACATTCATCCTCATGTTCGGTTGTAAATAATGCGGAAATTCTGAAACAAACAAAAAAAAATTCAACATGACTCAGACACATAAAAAGTGGACTGACCACTTTGACTTCAGTAAAGGACATTATAAATATGTTGCTGAGAAAGACGTGAAAATTCTGACCTTCGCCCTTGAAAGGACAATTCAGAGCACGCCTTGGTATTTGACCTGTCTCGTAGTCGTACCATGCCTGCAGCACATGAAAACACTCACACCATATCCTTCTGGATGAGATGGTTTATGTTCAGCTGAAAGACACAAAGGTGACTCTACCTGGAGACAAATGCAGGGGGCCACAGAATACAGTGGGATGAACGTCTGGTCCAATTTCTAGAAAATATTGAACACACCATGACTTTAATTAAAAAAAATGTAGTGTTTATCAGACATACAGCAGCCTACATTAATTACCCTGCTTATTTTAATGTCAGCATTAAAGAAAACACATTACTAACCTCACTGTGGTGTATATTTTAATCCAGAACAGAAGTGCGTCAAAATTTACCAAACAATTTATTTACTTTTTTACTAAAGAAATAAAAGAGTGACAACAGTATCAGAGTTTTTCTAGCCATAATTAGATGGGTTGGATCAGAGCCATCATCTCTTTATATGGCTCTGGGTTGGATATGATGAAAGTCTGGACTAGTCAATATTTAACAGAGTACAGTATATGGAGGGTTGGATCAGGTCTGCCAGCTTTGTTAACTCCCTTTAATAATAACACAAGACATATCCTTTAGATTGAACCAGAACAAGAGTCTTGAATTAGAAATGTAAAGCCTTAAATGCATTTTTTTAAACTGACATTTCAGACTATCCTCAGAACATTCTGAGATTGCATTTATTGAGCCATTTCATTAAAACAACAACAACAACAACAAAAACATGAGTGCGTGTTTGTGTTTACATATGCTGTATTTAGAAAGTTGTGTCATTTTGCAGTGATTTTATTATTTGAACTAAACACTGAGGACAGACGCAACTGAAAGAATAATGTGACATTCTTTATAAGTAATCACCTCTAAAACAAGCAAGTGATCCCAACCGACACACTTATGTTAAATAAATGAAAAATTATGCTCTTTTCATTGTTATTGGGTGAAACAATGAAAGAGTTGGGATTAGGAATGATTAGGGATTAGGGAGTTGGATTATGGAATGACTTGGAGACAAATGTTAAGGAAGCCAAATCAATCTTTGTATTTAAGAGACTGGTCAAAATCGAATTGTTAAAGAAGTGTATATGAATGCATTTTAACGAGTAATGTATGAGAATTGAAAATTCAGTGAGTTATTTACTTTGCTTTGTTATTTACATGAAACGTATGCTTGAATTGGATAAATAAGGAGCAGATTTAATAAGATTTTTTCTTCATCTGCTACCTTTCATTTTATATTTTATATATTTTTTCTAATAACATATACTGTCAATTGTTATGTATTTCATTATAAAATGAATAAATAAATAAATAAAATAAAATAAAAAGAAAAATATGGGTGATCATGTAAATGCATGTTTCCATCAGTGCATGTTTGTCCGTTAGCAAAATATGTCTTTAACCACTGGATTAAATTGAACTAAAATTGCAAAACGTAATTACTGGTTGTAACTTGTAAGCTACAGCTGATATTCTTTTTTGGAGTCAACTCAATTCAAGATGGCAGCCACAGCTAATCAAGTGGTTTTGACTCAGTCATTCTTAAAAATTCTGAGCTCAAACTTTGATGTGTTGCTGACTGAGAAACTTTGGCATGATTCCCTGTGGCAACATGCACTCTTTCATCAGATTCTAGTTTATTTATGACACAATTATTATATAATTATATCATAATTATTATATCAGTATATATATATA
>JBBPBX010053728.1:0-23739 GCA_038048925.1 Garcialebias charrua | reverse complement strand
AGGTGGGGTTTTTTTTTAGTTTCTGCTCTGAAACCAAGTGCTGTATTTCTGACTTGCAGTGAGTCAACCCAAATCCAAGCTGGCACAGTGGTGGTGGGGGGAGGGGGGAGGTAGGAGGGATGAGGGATGGGGTGGAGGTGGAGGTGTGGGGTTGCAGGATGGGTGGGGGGGGGGTTCTGCCAAGCTGCAGCAGCTGCACTTCAAGGCCGTGAGCAGAACCACATATTGTTTATAGGCCCACAGAAAACAGATAACAGACAGGAGCCAAGCTACACATGCACACACTGAGGAAAATGGGAGGAAGAAAAAAAAACCAGAGGTGCAAGGCTCCAGAAACACAAACATACACGTAAAAAAGGACTAAACAAAAACAGAATGACGCGTCATATATAAATATAAACGTTCTTGTCTTAATTTCTCTTCTTGCCTGGCCAGACACGCTAAGTCCAATGTAAGGTCTGGCGGTCAGCCTCACATTTCTGGTCTCGGCTTATTTATTTTTTAATTTTTTTTTTTTTCTTTGATCGCCCTCGCTTAAGTACAGGTGTTCCCGGTCTCACGAGCTCTAACATATGAGGTTCCGGACGTACGAGAACACGTGCTCCGCGTTCTCACATATGAATTTTCATCTTACGAGCACCTCGCAGGAACGGAACCTGCTCGTAAGTCGGGGACCACCTGTATAGAAAAAGATTGGTCCTGCCAACTAACGAAATGCGCAAAAATTCGACTAGTTCTTGAAAAACAGGCACCTCACTTAAAATTTCAAGTCATCGGCTCAGGGTGAACTAGTTCCTGTTACTGTACTCAAATTGTTTTAAAAACGACATATCAACAAACACTATTTAACACTCACATTTCTTGTTGACCTGTGCGGATGTCTGGAAATCTCCGCCAACCCGACCCTGATCGCACCAGATGGACAGAGGAAGCCGGTCAGAGACAAACCCAATCACTGGACTTTCTGTCATATTTACCGTGCCTCGCAGCTGCGCTCCGTTCAGAGGTCATCAGGAGCAGGTGTGGGGAGAAACGGGTTTTCGGCACCATAATGATGGGGATTTTAAACCCCTGTTACCTTAATAAAAACCACACAAGATAAACAAGATAACAGTGTTAAATCAGACAAACAACTTTGCAAAGGGGAAGGCTTTTTAATGTCTTTTGAAACTTAGTTTGGTCTCAAATACATTGTTCAGCACAATTCCGAATTGTACTGGACATGACAAGCTATTTAAACAAGAAGCAGGTGGAGTTTGACAAGCTCTGACGTCTTACAGATAAAACAAACAAGTCATGGTTCTGATCAAACAAGTACATCTAGTCCAAACATTGTCAAGGCTAGAAGACTGTCTTTTCTGTATCAAAGACAAAAGCAAACAACATGTTTGTACTATCAAATATAAGTGTTTAAAGGGAACAGAGAATATTTGATATAAGTGAGCTGGGTTATAATTATTGGGTCAGAGTAATTAGTTTTAGATGATAAATATTGAACATCTCCATCACAGTCTTCCATACGCGTCCAGCTAAGATATCATCACACCTCCAGTAAGCAAACAATTGCTCCTTTACCTTAAGACGTCCGTCTCGGTTCTGGTAAAGAGCTGTGATCAGCCTTGGACGTAACGAGTCATAGGTCCCGCAAGTCCAAGCTTGACTCCAAACGTGTTTACCTTCTCAGTGTCGGTGATACTTGCTTTAGTTGGCAGAAGTCGTGGCAATCATGGTTTGGTTTCAAGATAACTTATTCCAGAAAGGAATAATCAAAGTTCTGAGCTTACGCTCGGTTCGAAGTGGACTAATAACCAGCATGTCATTAGTCCTTACTGAAGAACGAAGGACTTTGGCTCTTGACCAAACGTCAGACAGCTAAAAGAGAGAGTTCACATCTCCTCTTCCTTACAGAAAAACTGGAGTTCCAGCAAAAGCTTGGATCTTTTAGGAGAGGATCTGAGATCAGTGACCTGTCCTTCTCCGATTGGTTCAGATGCACCAGTCGAAGGGATTTAGAGACGTCAAGGAGTTCACTTGCTGTTATCAAGATTCAAGGTTAAAACCAGAAGCAGAGAGAAATGTTTAGGAAAAGACAGACAAATAGTCTCCAGTGAAGTGAATATCTGATCAAACTGTTTTTCCAATTTCTAAACAAAACTGAACAAGTCATTCTGACACATTATTCAACTTTACACTTATTAGACACTTTCATTTGGTCAAGTAACACAGTAATGCTTCACATTAAAGATAGCCTGGTTAAAACCAGACCCTTGTCCTTCACTTCGCTTCGTACTAGGGTCTGGACTTTCTCCATAGAGAAACGATTCTTGCTGGAGGCGTGGCTTCTGCCTGAGGAACAAAACCATTGGATCTTCGAAAATTTTTGAACAGGGAAAGCATTCTGCTCCCTCCCCCTCTGTGCTCTGCCGAACTTGACATCAGCTCCGCCCCCTGCTGCATTTTCTCTGGGTGCCGCTGCATATTCTGTGTTTATATGTTAATAAAACGTTCTAATAAAATAAAATAAAACCATGTAGCGCTGGTCCAGCACACCAGAAGACCAGAAAATATGCAGGGACTCAGGCAACAACGTTAAACCCTAGTTTAATTCTCTCGTGACAGCCTCAGTCATTTCCTTATTCTTTGCACTCAGCGGAGAGAGAGGAGGAGGAGGAGGAGGGAGCGATCACTTGACTTTTGGCAAAAAAACAAAAGAAAACTCCAGATAAGGGATTAAGAAGGGGAAATTAATACATTTGTGTCACATATAAAACAGTCCTGCATCGCTTTGCATCGCTTTGAATGAGAACATGCGGCTGCTTGCTGAGACAGGTGGGGGCGTGGGTTAGGGGCCAAAAACTCCGCCCCTTCTGTTCTCTGATTGGTCCGGTCAAAAATCAGCCGGAGAAATTGTTGTCTATGGGAGAAGTCCCAGACCCAGCAGTTAAGGGAAAATAGAATTGAGCGGATCTGCGTAGGAATGGCGAGGGCCAGGCTACATTAAAGAATAACAGCATACAGGTAGTCCCCGATTTACGAGCGAGATCCGTTACAACGAGGCGCTCGTAAACCGGAAATCTCGTATTTCGGAACGGCCGCCATTTCTCTCGTAAATCCGGAATTTCGCTCGTAAATTGGAACGGTTTTCGCTAGCGCGACTAAAAACACTCTATTTTCATCCAAAAACTGCTTATGAGTGCATAAAAATGATCGGAAACGTGTGTTCATATGCTTAACTAACTAACTGTGGTGAAAAAACACATGAAAACTCAGTATTTTTTTCGTTTTTTCCAAAAATTCGCAGCTCGTAAGTCTGGAACCTCGCAGATCAGAGCGCTCGTAAATCGGGGACTACCTGTAATAGCACATATCATGAGAATGACAAAATGTTATTCTTTTGATTACATTAGAATACAATTAAAGAAGCCAATAGTCTTTTTTGGTGATTATGTTCTCAGATTACAACTAATGGAATCATTTGTAGTAAATGTCTTGTTTACTGAGAGGTCAGTAAAGATCATCACTGGAACAGTTCAAAAGAAAGACGAAGGTGTAATTTCTTATCATAGCGGGCCTCGTCATGCCCACTACACTGTCATCATTATGGGCGGGTGAGCGTGTAGTAAATTTAAAGCCACTTTATTTTGTCGGCTTAATTTTGCCACGTTTTAACCGTCAAAGTGCATTTATTAAGAAAAGTTCGGTTCAGATACACCTTTACTATAATGTCAGCAAACAAATATATATTTTTTAGGTGTTTATCTTGTTAAACTTTAAAGAAATGCGCCGTTTCCACTTGCTGCGGGTGCACGCTTGAGACAGCGAAACTCTTTTTTAAATTCAGCTGATTTGACCATTACGTTCATTTATTAAGGAAAAGTTCAGCTTAGACACATCTTTACTATAATGTCAGCAAACAAATATATATTTTTAGGTGTTTTTCTTGTTAAATTCTAAAGAAATGCAGCATTTCCACTCGTTGCGCGTGCACACTTCGCAGCACCAACGTAACAAAACTATATTTTTTTATTCAGCTGATTTGACCATTACATACATTTATTAAGTAAAAGTTCAGCTCAGACACATCTTTGCTATAATTTTCAGCAAACAAACAATTGTTTTTAAGTGTCAATCTTGTTATAGTCCTTCCGTGCAAGCTCCTGTGGCCATTTGGCAGCCAATCCATTTTTGGCAAAACACCAGCCCACATTTCCGGGTTGTCGGCGGAGACGTGTAACATACGCGGCGCGTCAGCGGTGACGCATAATAGATGCGACGTATACGGCGGTGCGACGTGTACGGTGGAAAATATGGTATATTAAGAGGGAGAAGCCTTCTCTTAACAGAGGAGGAGGAATCAGATTCCAACTTTCAAAAACATGTACACTAATGCAGCTTTAGGACTGATTCCCGGACAATTTTCACACCTGATGGGAACAGAGGAGCCTCGTCTGTGAATTAGACTAACAAAGACCTTAGGAAACCCCTACTGTGAAGGTGTGAGGTGTGATTTGTCAATCTACATAGGTATGTGTGTATCTTATCTCAGCCTTTAAAACCTTACTCCCACACTCTGGTCTTTGAATTGAGAAAGCTCCTCGGATGAAGAGCGAAACGTCTTCTATTACAAATAAAGTCCAGTTGTTTCTGTATTGAACGCTTTTTTGAAGAAGAGGTATTGTTCTTTTATTATAATAATAATAATAATTATTATTATTATCTAATTAACCTTTTTAATTTAAAATTATAATCTTATTAACTCGTTGTTGTTTTTTTTACCTCTTTGTGTTTCATTTCCAGTCTGGGACAGAGATAGCAGCCGTCTTCTTCCTCTTCAGGGAAATCCACCAGAGATCACCTGCAGCTAAGAAGCCTGTGATGACTGAACTCTGAACTTTTCCAGGGACCTGTCCCACCTGAGGGAGCAAGCCCAAGAAGAAGTTGTGAGTAATGAGGACAAATACAGCCACACTGCTACTAGTTGTTGTTTTTGAGATGATTTTCTCCACCGCAACTAGATCTGTGTTTTTAGCAGAAAATGTGGACAAGTTGGTATTTTTTGACAAAAACTTCAAACTTGATTAGTTAGATTGTAAACAGTCTGTTGCTGCTTATTGTTCTGGTTCTGGCTGTTATTGTATCCATCCATCCATCCATCCATCCATCTTCTTCCGCTTATCCGGGGTCGGGTCGCGGGGGTAGCAGCCTAAGTAGGGAGGCCCAGACTTCCCTCTCCCCAGCCACTTGGAGCAGCTCCTCCTGGGGGAATCCCAAGGCGTTCCCAGGCCAGCCGAGAAACATAGTCCCTCCAGCGCGTCCTGGGTCTTCCTCTGGGTCTCCTCCCGGTGGGACATGCCCGGAACACCTCACCAGGGAGGCGTCCAGGAGGCATCCTAACCAGATGCCCGAGCCACCTCAACTGGCTCCTCTCGATGTGGAGAAGCAGCGGCTCTACTCCGAGTCCCTCCCGGATGACTGAGCTTCTCACCCTATCTCTAAGGGAGAGTCCAGCCACCCTGCGGAGAAAACTCATTTCAGCCGCTTGTATCCGAGATCTTGTTCTTTCGGTCATAACCCAAAGCTCATGACCATAGATGAGGGTGGGAACGTAGATCGATCGGTAAATTGAGAGCTTTGCCTTTTGACTCAGCTCTCTCTTCACCACGACAGACCGGTACAGCGCCCGCTTCACTGCGGACGCTGCACCTATCCGCCTATCGATCTCACGCTCCAGTTTTCCCTCATTCGTGAACAAGATCCCGAGATACTTAAACTCCTCCACTTGGGGCAGGACCTCCTCCCCGACCCGGAGAGGGCATGCTACCCTTTTCCGGCTCAAGACCATGGCCTCGGATTTGGAGGAACTGATCCTCATCCCGGCCGCATCACACTCGGCTGCAAACCGCTCCAGTGAAAGTTGTAAATCACGAACTGATGAAGCCAGTAGGACCACATCATCTGCAAAAAATCTGTTATTGTATTTATTAAGATTTTTATTATTGTTAGTATAGTTTATTTATAGTAAAGAATGCCGTTTATTTAAAATATCACCCAAATGGGTCGCTTTTATTTATTTTTATGCAAACGTATTGTTTACTTGGCATATTTTCAAAATAAACATTTTGTAAGTCTTTTTTTTGTACCGAAAATTAACCGAACCAATCCCTCCTTCAAACTGAACCAAACCGAAATGTGATTTTAGTGTACCATTACATCCCTAGAAGATGGTGATTGTGAAGGTAAAATTGTGTGTGTGTGTGTGTGTGTGTGTGTGTGTGTGTGTGTGTGTGTGTGTGTGTGTAACATTGACCTTAATGTTCATGTGTTTCAGTGGTTCCTGCCTCTGTTTGGAGCTGATTAAGAAGAAGAAACTCCTCAAGACTGAAGGCCTGATGTTGACCAGCAGGACCCAGAGCCTCTTATCATAAAGTGGAAGAAAAGACCCTTAGACCAGTTTGGTGGGAAACCAACTTAATATGGAGGAGACCGATAACAGATTTTAGGTCACTACAGTTTCTTTAGAGTGAGGAGGATTAAAATAAACAACTTACCAGGTACCCAGATTTAAAAATTCACAAAGACCGTTCCAGCTCTTCAAAGACTGACGTTATCGAGGACGCTGAAGAGGATGGTGAAATGACCAATCCTGACTCTCTGCTAAAGAACTCATCAGACTCTGAATCAGAACTTGAAGACAGTATGAAAGAGTGGAAGGAGAGCAGGGCTCCTGAATCAGAAGTAAAAACTGTCAACAAATCTTTGAGCTGCTCTGAGTGTGGTAAGCAGTATGTCAGTAACCGGACTCTTCAAAGACACATGACAAGTCATTCAGGAGTGAAGTCTTCAAGCTGTCTGCTTAATAAGAAATGTGTTGGAGAGAAGACAAATGTAGAGTCATCCAGGAAAGTCCAGGCAAGACCAAAATCAATAAGCTGTGATGACTGTGGTAAAAGATTTAGTTCCAAATCACATTTAAACACACACATGAGAGTCCACACAGGAGACAAGCCGTTTCCTTGTGAACTTTGTGGACAGAGATTTAGTCAGAAGGACCATTTAAACTCACACATGAGAGTCCACACAGGAGACAAGCCATTTCCTTGTGATCTTTGTGGACAAAGATTTAGTCAGAAGGCAAGTTTAAACTCGCACATGAGAGTCCACACAGGAGACAAGCCATTTCCTTGTGATCTTTGTGGACATAGATTTAGTCATAAGGCAAGTTTAAACTCACACAAAAGAGTCCATACAGGAGACAAGCCATTTCCTTGTAATCTTTGTGGACATAGATTTAGTCATAAGGCAAGTTTAAAGTCACACATGAGAGTCCACACAGGAGACAAACCATTTCCATGTGAAGTTTGTGGACAAAGATTTAGTCAGAAGACACAATTAAACAGACACATGAGAGTCCACACAGGAGACAAGCCATTTCCATGTGAACTTTGTGGACAGAGATTTAGTCAGAAGACAAGTTTAAACATACACATGAGAGTCCACACAGGAGACAAGCCATTTCCATGTGAACTTTGTGGACAAAGATTTAGTCACAAGACAAGTTTAAACTCACACATGAGAATCCACACAGGAGACAAGCCATTTCCTTGTGATCTTTGTGGACAAAGATTTAGTCAGAAAGCAAGTTTAAACTCACACATGAGAGTCCACACAGGAGACAAGCCATTTCCTTGTGATCTTTGTGGACATAGATTTAGTCATAAACCAGATTTAAACAAGCACATGAGAGTCCACACAGGAGACAAGCCATTTCCTTGTGATCTTTGTGGACATAGATTTAGTCAAAAGGCAAGTTTAAACTCACACATGAGAGTCCACACAGGAGACAAGCCATTTCCTTGTGAACTTTGTGGACAAAGATTTAATCATAAGACACATTTAAACTCACACATGAGAGTCCACACTGGAGACAAGCCCTTTCCTTGTGAACTTTGTGGACAAAGATTTAGTCGGAAGGATGCTTTAAACATACACATGAGAGTCCACACAGGAGACAAGCCATCTCCATGTGAACTTTGTGGACAAAGATTTAGTCAGAAGACACAATTAAACCGACACATGAGAGTCCACACAGGAGACAAGCCGTTTCCGTGTGAACTTTGTGGACAGAGATTTAGTCGGAAGGAATATTTAAACGAACACATGAGAGTCCACTCAGGAGACAAGCCATTTCCTTGTGATCTATGTGGACAAAGATTTAGTCAGAAGGGAAGTTTAAACTCACACATGAGAGTCCACACAGGAGACAAGCCGTTTCCTTGTGAACTTTGTGGACAAAGATTTAGTCATAAGACATATTTAAACTCACACATAAGAGTCCACACAGGAGACAAGCCCTTTCCATGTGAAATTTGTGGACAAAGATTTAGTCGGAAGTACCATTTAAACAAACACATGAGAGTCCACACAGGAGACAAGCCATTTTCCTTGTGATCTATGTGTACAAAGATTTAGTCAGAAGGGAAGTTTAAACTCACACATGAGAGTCCACACAGGAGGGACCCGACTAACACCTTTAAAAAGAAAGTCATTGATTGTCTACAAAAACTCGAAAAGGAGAAAACAATCAATCGATCATTGTATTATAGACTGTACCCGGGGGAGGCCACTCCTTGTCTGTATGGACTTCCAAAAATACACAAAGAAGGTACACCTCTCAGACCCATCGTGAGCAGCATGAACTCAGTGACATACAATGTTGCTAAACATCTGGCTGGTATTTTAGCTCCTCTGGTTGGAAACACACCTCATCATATTAAAAACTCCATTGATTTCACCAACAAAGTTCAACATTTGAAGCTGACCCCGGGAGAAACTCTTGTATCGTATGATGTGACTTCCCTGTTCACATGCATACCCATTTCTGAAGCAATAGAAACTGTCAAAAAAAGACTTCTACAGGACAAGGATTTGGACAAAAGGACCAACTTAACCCCAGACCACATCTGCACCCTGCTGGATCTCTGCCTCTCCACCACTTATTTCAAGTTCAATGACAGTTTTTACAGACAGAAGCACGGCTGTGCCATGGGATCTCCAGTGTCACCCATTGTTGCAAACCTCTACATGGAGGAAGTGGAACAGAGAGCCCTAAACTCCTATGAGGGGACAACTCCAAGCCATTGGTTCAGATACGTGGATGATACCTGTGTCAAAATCCAAGCCAGGGAGGTGGAAGCGTTCACCAGACACATTAACTCTGTTGATAACAACATCAAGTTCACCAGAGAGGATGCTAACGACAATAAGCTGCCTTTTTTGGACTGTTTGGTGCATATGGAGGGAGATGACAGTCTCAACATTGAAGTTTACAGAAAACCAACCCACACAGACCAATATCTCCTGTTCGACTCTCACCATCCACTGGAGCACAAACTTTCTGTCATCAGAACTTTACAGCATCGGGCAGAACACATCCCCACAAGGACAGAAGGGAAGGAAAAGGAACAGAAACACATCAAAAAATCTCTGCAATCATGTGGATATCCCAACTGGGCGTTTGTCAAGTCAGCAAGGAAATCTGTTAAACACAATAATGAACAGAAAAAGTCTAACAGACGGAAAAACATTGTCATTCCTTATGTTGCTGGAGTCTCAGAGAATTTCAGAAGGATTTTCAACAAACACAACATCCCAGTACACTTCAAACCCAGCCGGACTCTCAGACAGAGGCTGGTCCACCCGAAGGACAGAACCCCCACACACAAACAGAGTGGTGTGGTGTACGCAGTCCAGTGCAGCAAGGTCTGCTCAGACCGTTACATCGGAGAAACGAAACAACCTATCCACAAAAGAATGTCTCAACATAGGAGAGCAACCTCCTCTGGACAAAACTCTGCCGTTCACCTCCACCTCACGGACAAGGGACACTCCTTTGAGGACCAGAATGTTCAAATTTTGGACCGAGAACACAGATGGTTTGAGAGGGGGGTAAAGGAAGCTGTGTATGTTAAGAGAGAAAAACCTTCTCTTAACAGAGGAGGAGGTCTGAGATTTCAACTGTCTAAGACCTATAACTCAGTTTTGGATTTGATTCCGAAACGTTTTACACCGGATGGGAGCAGGGATGCCTTGTCTGTAAATTAGACTAACAAAGTTCTCTGAGTAGCCTCTGTTGTTGTTTGGGAGGTGTTGTTTGTCAATTTACATACAGTTTTGTGTCTTCTAACAGAGACCTCAAGGGAACCTCCTACTGTTAAGGTGTGATCTTTCAATTTACATGTATGTGTTACAAACCCCCTTTTGTTAAGCTGGGATGTGTCGTTTTGTCAATTTAAATAGAATGGGCATGTTAGTTAATTTGTGGTGTTATTTCAGTTTCCAATTTCATATGTTGGTGCGTGACTTGTAAGCCTGTATAAAACTTCTCGTTCTCACAGCTTCCATTCAGAATTGAAAAAGACTTCTGGACAGAAGTCGAAACGTTTTCTGCAACAAATAAAGTCCAGTTGATCCTGTATTGAACGCCTTTTTTGATTTCATCATGTCCTGGACGACTGAGAATCTTCACCAGCACACAGGAGACAAGCCGTTTCCTTGTGATCTTTGTGGACATAGCTTTAGTCACAAGGCAAGTTTAAACTCACACATGAGAATCCACACAGGAGACAAGCCGTTTCCTTGTGATCTTTGTGGACATAGCTTTAGTCACAAGGCAAGTTTAAACTCACACATGAGAGTCCACACAGGAGACAAGCGATCTCCATGTGAACTTTGTGGACATAGATTTAGTTATAAGGCAAGTTTTAACAGACACATGAGAGTCCACACAGGAGACAAGCCATTTCCTTGTGATCTATATATAGCACAAAACTGCTGGATTATAAATTGTTTCGGTTTGACTTCTTCCAAATTGGTCGCTTGCTCTACTAATTTGCTGAATTGCAACAAAATGTAACAAAAAAATTACAACTAAAAAAAATTTGTTGATTGTATTGCAATAAAAAAATATTACAGTATATTATACATTTTTGCCTAATATTTTTAAAATGTGAAAAAAAAATGGGCCACTCTTGTCCATTAAACTCCCGGGCTGAAAAGTTGTCCCACTCTGCCCCTGTATAACGCGCATCTATTATGCGTCACCGCTACACGACGCGTCAGCGCCTCATTCGCCCTGCTTAAAATGGCAGCTACAGAAGCGAGCGAGTACGAAGGACTTCACAAGAAAACACGGTAAAAACAATTATTTCTTTGCGAGAAAAAATATATTTCTTAGCTGACTTTATAGCACAAGGGTTCCTGAGCTTAACCGTTTCACGAAATGGTCAAATCTGCTGGATTATAAATTGTTTCGGTTTGACTTCTTCCAAATTGGTTGCTTGCGCTACTAAAATAAATTATAAAAACTTGAATTTTATCTCAAATGTCTTATACAGCTAATAATTTGTAAATGACCACCAAATAATTACGCTCTGTAAGTTTCAAGAAAATCCGTGGTGTGGTTTATGAGTTATCTTGCTAACAAAAACAGCGAACCTCACAGCTAACAGCAGCTACATCCAGAGCAGGAGGTGGGCAGTGACAGAGTCAGTCCGACCAGAGGAGGCTTTTTCGGACACATGAGCTAGAAACGGTCTGGAAGTGGCCCCCTAGCGGACAAAAGTGGTACTGCACCTTTTTTTGCCCAAAATGAAAAACGGCGAAACCAGAGCCAAAAATGGGTCTAAAAATATGGGAAAAAATCCATAAATAACACGCTTCGGTGTATAACACACAGGACATTCAAATGAGCAAAAAACTGTGTGTTATACTCCGACAAATACGGTACCTCTCTTATGATTGTCTATTGTTGTCACTATTGTCATTCTTTGTTAAAAACAGGTCTCTCTTGTAAATGAGTCCTCGAGGCTCAATGGGATTAACCTGTCTGAATAAAGGTTGAATGAATTGTGAGGAATTAGAATTAGAAGTTCTACCGTTCAAAATATTTGTGATAATTCAATCATGTTTCCAATCATTTTACAAGCTGTTTGGTTTAATACAATCGTAAATCAATGTTGAAAGTTGGTCAAATTTCATACTTTATGTAAAAGCTTTTGTTTCATTTTGCTGTATTGATTTTATTTTACTTTTGATTGCAATAAAGCTTATGATTGTGAAATAGTTAGCAACCTGGTAATCATTTGAGTGGAATGTACTGATTTATTTTCAATAGAACAAAACATCTTCATTTTAATTTGAAACCTAGTTTTGTGAATCTTACATCAATTTACATCAAATTGCTAGTGCCCTGCTAAAAGTCCAAATTCTTATTTTACTTGTGTTGAAATGTTCCAGAAATGAACCTGAAACTGACCTTTAGATGACAGTTGAACATTTAGTGACCACCATCATTAGTGTTTTTATATCAAGAAATAATTTAGATTCAATTCTGCAAGACGGATGACATTTCATCGTTTCACTTCAATTAGTTTTTGCTGTCTAGATAAAGAACCATTAAGAGGGAGGAGTGGGATCTCTCCAAAACTTTTGAACTTCCATGTTTCCCTGAAAACGGTCCTCAGAGGGATGGTGAAACCCTGACGACTCTCAGGTTCCAGCAGATGCTTCTTCCATTGTTAGGCAGGATTCACAGGTTTCAGGTTTTCCAGCTCACACTTTTTATTCTTTGTATGTACATCTACAAATGATCAAGTTTCTGAGTCAACCCAGTTCAAGATGGCCACCACAGCCACCTGACCTTAGAAACAAAAAGTTGTCTATAATTCATGAAAAAAGGCCTCATCAACAGCCCTATTCTTTTCCTCCATAAAATAAGTTGTATTCTGACGTGTTTTTGTGTTTTAAAAACTGTTTCTCTATGATCTGCTGTCTTTGCATGAATTCTGAAAATGTACTTTAGAAGTTTTAGTATAGATTAGACACTGATCACTGCAATCAGCTGCAGCTAGTAGAGTTCAAATGTTCAAAAGTTAGTTTCTAATTCATCAACTAGTTGAAGTCATAATTATTCAAGCAGCTAAAAAGTCTTGAAATCATTGGAAGTCATTAATTATTGACTGACTTCAGGTTAGTTTAGATCATTAGTTAGACACAATATATTTTCCTTATAATAATAATATTCTATATATTTTTGATGAAAATCAAATGGATCAAAGTGATAAAAGGAGTGAAATCCATCCAGATCCAGTGAAAATCTATTAAAAGAAGAGATCAAAGGCATGGTGTGATAAACAATCAGACACAGCAGGAAGGAAGGAAGGAAGGAAGGAAGGAAGGAAGGAAGGAAGGAAGGAAGGAAGGAAGGAAGGAAGGAAGGAAGGAAGGAAGGAAGGAAGGAAGGAAGGAAGGAAGGAAGGAAGGAAGGAAGGAAGGAAGGAAGGAAGGAAGGAAGGAAGGAAGGAAGGAAGGAAGGAAAGAAGGAAAGAAGGAAAGAAGGAAAGAAGGAAAGAAAGAAACTCCTCCCAGGCGTCTGCTGGAAACATGACGTCCTCCACTCTGTCCACAGTGTTGGACGTGTCTCCATCCACTTGTGTTTGTTCTGGACGGCCCACTGGAGCAGGATCAGAGGCTTTCTGCTACTAAGACAACACTTTACACACACGTAAAGGAATAAAGGCAAATATTAGCCGTAGTGTAATTAAACACTTACGGGGTCAGTTTACTGACTTACCTATATTTTAGATGCAAGGTTTGAGCAGGTTTTATCTACACAAATCTACCACCAATAAAAAATATAATTTCACGAGAGACTTCAACTTATGTTGATCCACCAAAAGATAAATCTTTTATTGAGACAATCATAAAAGTACATTAAACATTTGTATCGTTATTAGCTCTGATTTACTAACTACTTTGACAAGAATTCAAATTAAAAACAAACAGACAGTTAGAATCTAACTTCTTGTTGGCACATTTTCTTAAAAGTTTACTGGCTTAGGAAAAGGAAGAATAAGGAGGAAGAAATAGATGAAATGAAAGCTAAGTTTAACGGAAGTTAATTATTTTGAAATGACAGGGTGACACTTTTCCCCACACGAGTTACAGATGGGCTCCCGCACGCTCAGCAACATCCACGACTCTTTACCTGTTGACGCTTCGTCTCTGTAGATAAGAGCTGAGAAGTATCTGGACACACTCAAAGGATTGTTTTGTCCACCAGCCGTCCAGTTGAAACTTCAGCGTGTGTGGCTGATCCAACGATACGAGGAAACTCGCCTCTCTCGGCAGGAAACAAGGCCAGCTCCTGACTGAGCTTTCAAAATAAAACTCCCAGAAAACAAATTCTTTCAGAAATGAGTGAATGAGGCACAGCAAGGCTTTACTGTGACTCTGCTGAGAACGTAGGTCTAATTGACACAATGACCACCACGTTTCCAGCTTTCCCAGAGGAGAAAACCAGTTGTTGAGAAAGTTCTCCCTCTTTGCACTGACAAGACTACAGGAAGTGCCCCTTTAAGAAGGGGGTGTGACTTAGTCACATACTTCCTGCTGATTGGTTGCCTTACCACTAGAGAGGGTGTGACTTTGCAAGTCAGTGAGTCTGAGTGACAGATGATAGGGTAGACAGTAAATAGAGAAACATGCGTCAGAAGATGCAGGTGTGAACAAGCCATGTTATTTGTTTTGAGAACAGATTCATTGTTTTTAGAAAGGACGGGGGGAGACAGAAGGCAAGTTATGTCTAGAACGTTTCCTTCATTCCAAAAACACTTCAAACAAACAGAACGGGTTGTTCATCAACTTTAAACGTTTTCTGCATAGAGCAGACAGTTTAAAGCAAGATCATTCTGAGATGTTCTCTTAACTTTGGCATATTTAAAATATACCAGCTTAGTAACAGATCATCATTAAATGACAAAAGTATACTGTTGATCAATTCTGAATTAACACACATTAAAAGAAAGTTCTTTGATTCGTGTCTATTAATTCAAAAATAATTGTAACAAAATAGTGTCCACTTGTCTTCTTCAAAGCTCAAGAAAAGTGTAACACTCAGAGTTTCAGAGAGATGTGAAGAGGCTTAAATCCCATAACGGACATGAGAGTGCTGTATCTCTACACACACACGAGGCTCTGAATGTTAGAAACCCTCTGACTAGAATACACTTCTTCTGTGTGAGCTTTGAGCTCAAACTGTGAATTTAATTCAAACTGGAGACCAGTCCACCTCCCAGCAGCACCACTGTTGGACTGGATTCTACAGGTGGACCTAAGAAACTGGACCTTCAAATGCCTGTGACATGCACGAACACAAAAAGAGGAAGAACATGTTAATATAGAATAAATTCTGCATAATATCCATGAATTAGTTCCATGGCATGGCCGGAGTGAAACAGGAAGTGACAACAAAGAGGAAGAAGTCTTTCAAAATCTTTGTTTCTACAAGATGTGACTCTTCTTCATCTTTCTTTAATAGTGACTGTGAATAATGTAAAGAAACATCAGACTCTGTGCTCCTGTCTGTGTTAGCTGTTGTAGCAATGATGTGTTTCCATGCAGGCGTTGTCATCTCTCCGTTCCTGCACATGCAAATATCTCCACAACTGTTCATGTGAGCTGCGTGAATTGATTCTGACATACATCAGTAATGTTCTCTTTCCATGAACGCTTTAGTGTTTATCATGAAAACTGGATGTGACAGGAACTTGAAGAGAATTGATCCTGTTTCCATTAGAAAGACTCTCAGACACAGAAGCCCACAACCAGAAATAAAACATGACGTCATGTGTGTTCATGTCAAACTGACTGAAATGTGATCAAACTATTGATTTATTCATGAAGCTTTATTGAAGCAGGCAAACCCCGTTGAGAGCACACATCTCTCTGCATGCTCCTCCTGGGCCTGAAGGCAGCCTAACATGCATGTTTTTGAACATGTGAGCCTAACATGCATGTTTTTGAACATGTGAGCCTAACATGCATGTTTTTGAACATGTGAGCTGAAGTCAATAGTGTGCAGCTTCCAACAGGATGGAGGAGAAGAGAAGAAGGAAGACTTAGAGCTCCTGCTGAGGGAGCACTGGACGAGAGCTCACTCTGAAGAGTTCACAAACACCTCTCCTTTCCTCCTGTCACATCAATCAAGTGATGCAGCACATGCAGAGAGCTGCTGTCACTTGTGGCAGTGACATGAAGAAAAGTGAGCGAGACATTTTCTTCTAAACAACATCACTTCATCATTCTCCTTTCTGGCAGCAGGAAAGAGAAGCAGGTGAAGTGTGAGAAAATAAATCAACATCAAGTTATAAAGTTTTATTTTCTTCTTTACTTCTTAAATGCTGACATAAGTGGAGCTCAGGAACTGTTTGGTTCCTCCTCATGCATGTCATGTTGTGGAATGATGAGAATCAAACTCTTGAACTCTTGAGACTTGCAACAAAGGACTGGGAGCAGAGCAGCTGCACATGTTCAGGTTGTGCAGCTGCTCTTGGAGACTGAGAACATGTGAGAACCTTTAGTTTCTGTTCTACATGCATCACTTTGATGCTTCCATCAACTTAGAGACAAATAAAGAGGATTCAAACCTAAAGATTCACATCAACAAGGGACAAACACCTCTGCTGTGTTACTATGAACTGTTTAGCACCACCACCACCAAAGTCTGCCACTCATATTAGCCTGCCTGTGTGTCTGTTAGCAAAATATCTCATGTACCAGTAATTGTAATGAAACTGTCATAAAGTAATTGAATGTACACGTACAACAGATTAACTGTAGGAGTTAATCTGATAATTGAGATTAGAAAACACAAACATGGCTACAACTGAGTCAGTTTTACAGATGTTGAGTAAAAACCAGATGTAGTAGCTGAGCGTCATCCCTGACACACACTCTGAGAGCTGGCAGCTCACAGAAAGTCTTTATTCAGAGACTGGCCTCAGAAGAAATGACTTCAAAGTTGAATAATAAATAAGGAAATAACTCCAAAGATGTGTTTACATTTTAGCTGTAACATTTATTTTTAAACACACTTCATTATTTTCTTAAGCTTTTTCAACATCGGCTGATTTCAGCTGAAATGTGCTTCTCTTTGGTTGATGATTTAGAAAAACTTCAAAATTAATAATGTATTAAATCAGCTTTTACTTTTAATTGTCAAATTTCTCTATTAAATAATTATATAAAAAGCACATTTATAAAGTCTAATTATTTGTTTTTTTTCAAAGTGTCACTATTTCAGAAAGTTTCCTCCTGAACAACGACACAATGTTCAGGTGAAACATAAGAATATTAAAATGCAGTAATTTCAGTTGTCAATGCTTTAAACACAGTTTTTAACAGATGTAAACATCATTTTCACAATTATTGGTTCCACAGCTCACATGGTGCAGAAACAAACAACTCAGTGAACTTTGAGTCACTTAAAATAGATTTTACTTCCATTATGTTCACAAGTTCCTGTTTATTTATTAGAACTCTGTTTCCCAGCAGCCCTCGTTTCATCACATGATTAAAAATATGAGCATGTTGCTGCCAGACTGAGAAAAGCCTTTAAATCTCCTGATGTAAAGGTGTCAGTGAGGTTGATTGTGAGGGTTTGTCTCCCTCTGGTGGTGAACTCGTGAACTGCATGACATCACTTTAGTCAACTTTATGTTGGATCATTCTTCACAAACTTTATTGTCATTGTATGGAAACATCAAACAGATTTACAAAGTCTCTGTCTTTGTAAAACCTCCAATAAATAAATAAAAACAGGAGGAATAGAAACAAACAACAAACAGCTGAGTTTCAAAACAACAACATTAATAAATAAATGTTATTAAGAGCTAATAAATAATAAACAGAGCCCCGTGTTAAAGGTCCAGAGTGTTCTGACCCACAGGTTGTGGTCGGGTCATGTATGAACAATGTGTGTCAGTAAAATATCAGAATAAAAACCTTTCAGTCTTTCAGCTGTTTGATTGGACAGTTGGACAGTGTGGACAACAAGTGGACATTAGGACGTGTCTTGTTGTCTCTAAAGCAGAGCTGTTGTGTTGTTGTGAATCAGAGCTTCAGCTGCAGCTGCTCTGTCCAAATGGAGAGTCCAAACGCTTCATGGAGCTCATTTCTCCGTCCACGTCTTCATTTTCATGCTGCTTCAGTCTTCCTGCTTTACTTCCTGTCTCTTCAGTCACATTCTTGCTGCTGTCATGTGATCACTCTGCAGGATCCATCACTTCAACATTATTGATCAGAGAAGTCAGGAGAGAAGAAGCTGCAGAGACTCACTGGAAACTTTACACTTGTTGTCACAATGTCTGTCTGTTAGCAAAATATCTCATGAACCACTGGATGAGTTGTAGTGAAACTTGCAGAAAGTCATCATTGGATGTTCGTCTACAACTGATTAGTTTTTGGAGTCAGCTGAAGTTACAATGGCTGCCACAGTTAACTGAACTTAAAAACATAAAACATGTCTATAATTCAGTTTTACAGAGATTGATGTGATGTTTGGGGTGGTAGTAGCTGAGAGGAATCCCCAACACACAGTCTGAGCACTAATAGATTGTCTGAGACCTTGGTTTAAAATTCTGACATTAAATTCTTAAACTCAACTCTGTCTGTTAGCAAAATATCTCATGAACCAGTGAAGATATTTTAATGAAACTTTCCAGAGATAATCAGTGGATGTACGTCTACAACTGATTTAAGTTTTGGAGCTGATCCAGTTCTTGATGGTTGAACAGAAAACTCTTGTTAGAAAACACAGAGATGTCTATAATTCAGTCAGTTTCACAGATATTTTGCTAACATTTGACAGAGATAGAGCCAAGATTAATTCATAAAACATACTCCAAGTGCCACTCAATGCACAACATCTGCTTAAAACTTTAGCAATAATTGATGCAGTCAGTCTTGTTTGCCTGTTAGCAAAATATCTCAAAAACCACTGGACAGTGTTTGAGGAAACTTCCAGAAAGTAATCATTGTGGGAACATTTAGAACTGATTTGACTTTGGAGTCAGTCCAATTCCAGATGGCCACCGCAGTTAAATAACAACAGACGACACATAAATGTCTCTAACTCAGTCAGTGTTACAGATGTTGAGTCTAACTCTGAGGTGGTAGTAGCTGAGAGTAATTTACAAAACATGCTCTGAGCGTGACGTCTCATGATGTTGTTATAAAATTCCTCAGAAATAATGAGTCAGGAGTCCAGGATGGAAGTTTGACTAAATGTATTGAAGCAGCTTGAAGGAGAGACATGTTGCTCTTCATCCAACATGAAGCAAACAGCTGAAAATGGAGCACAGGGCCGTCCTTCCAGCAACACGTCTCCAACATGAACACACACAAACTATTGTTTGTCCATTCACAGCTGGAGCAGCTGGAGAGGGATTTCCAGCTGCACACGCTCTCATTCTTGTTTCTGTGTGTCCAGCTGAAAAGTACAAATGGTTCAATGTGAAGGAAAGTAAAGAGACGAAATCCTGAGACTTGGTCCAAAGTTGGACACAGTCCAAAGACACTGACGTCTAATCTGTTTCTATCAGAAGTAAAGAGCAAGAAAACTTCAAGGAATTCACCAAAATATGACCTCATGTGATGAAGTGATGTTACACCTGATCTGTTCATACTTGAACATTTATTCTGGATTACTGTCAGCTACTACCACACCAACTATTAGTTAAATATCTAAACATTTCACTGAGGGACACTTATTTTCCTGTGGCCTAAACTCTATTAGCTGTGGCGGCCATCTTGATTTGGTTTAACTCTGCTTAATTGGTTGCTGGAACAGGATCTGGAAACTCTTATTTTGACAGGGTGCGTTCTGCTGTTTGTTTGGATCCGGTAACTCAGGCTTATTATTAATAAAGTTACGAACAAATATGACTGCGTTGAACAAAAAAAACTTATATTGAATATGTTAACTGAAAATAATTACATAAACACTCATTTTAAACACAACAGCCACTTACAACTTGTTAATATCACAATCTGCCTCAACTCTTAAAAAATCTCCGCCCCTTAAAGAGTGGTGGGGGTGAGTGCCGAGCTAACCAGGCAGTCGTACGCGGGCAGGAGCCCACAGGCAACGGACATGAACAGACGGAGGAGGTGCCTGGAGGTTTCACATGTGGAGTCAGACAGTGAATTCAGAGGAGAAGAGTCGGAACCGTCAAGGAGGAGGGGGGTAGGATGAAAATGTTTACAAATGTAGATGTTTAACAACCTGTTAAAATACAACAAAATGCAGGAAATCACATCTACTTTATTCAACATTTTCTGGGGGAGGACCACAGACTGAGTCAGATGTTCCTGTTGATGGTCAGTGGGATTTTTCTGTTTCTAAACTTTATGTTGTAAATTGTTGCTGTCTGAATCTAAATGACTTGAATTTTGGTGACGTAACTCTAAAGACACGTGTATGAAAAGAGTTGGACACTTTGTGAATAAACAGTGAAGACAGAGGTTCAGTGTTGTCCTCAGTGTCCCTGATGATGGAGGAGGTTGTGGACTTGTTCAGTGTGATGGTCCCATCAGGCTGCATCAGGCCTCCTGAAGGCCCACAAGCTCACAGCTCTTTTTCCACAGCTTCACCTGCACATCAGAGTCAGAGGACTGCATGGAGATCATTGTGGATCAAGATGGATCCAAAGCTTCATCACTTCATGTTCATCCAGTGAAGACTTGGAGGGAGTTTCTTTAAAAGCTCCTCGTTACAAACTATGAAGTCAAACATGAAAATGTTCTCCTCCAGTGTGAAAGAGTTGACTCCGGTAGTTTTCCACATATATTCATGTGTAATTGTGAAATGTGTCTACAAACTGTGTGTGAACAGAGCACTCAGCTGAATGTGACAAACATCATGTGGAAACTGGAGTCACATGATGGAGCTCCATTTGTCTGCTGGAGTCTGTGGAGGTCAACAAATATGGAGGAATGGGACAAGCGTAGAATCTCCTAGAAGACGTTTAGGTGGAAATATAAGAATGAATCTGCAGCTAAACGCTAAATAAAAGAGACAAAATGAGTAAAGCAGCTATAATAATAATAAAACAGAAGTCATTCATTCATTCATTCAACCTTTATTTAGTCAGGTAAATCTTTTGAACCTCATGGGCTCATTTACGAAAGCGACCTGCTAAAACTAAAGAACAATGAACAGCAGTGATAGAATTTCATTAAACAATAAACAAACAAACAATAAACAATAGAAAACAAAAAGAGAGAAAAAAAACAAAAGATTTTTTTTTTTTTTTAACAAAGTATCAAAAAACTAGCAAAACATTATAAGGTAGACGTATAAAATCAAAGACAGGAACAAATCTGCATTGGTTTTTGCCAGGATTCCAACAGATTCTGAAAACCATTTAGGGAGGTCAGGGCCGAGAGCTTCAGATCTTTTTGTAAGATATTCCATGAAGCAGGAGCAGAGTAGGAGAAGGCCCTTTTTCCAAGTTCAGTCCTCACTGACGGAACACTGCAGGTAATCATGTCCTGAGAGCGCACACTGTAGCTGCACTCACGTAAAGACATGTTCCAAGTTCAGAAGTCATCATTTATCTGCTGCCAAACTTTACTCAACAAATTAGAACATAAACACAAAGTAACAAATTCAAACTGTTCTCCATCACAAACAACTTTTCCACACACGTCAACATTGTTCACCTATTTTCTGTCACTTCGGCTGTTTCCGCAGCTAAACAAACACATGCTAGTTGGCAGCTGGCTCCATTTTGGTTGATAATTCTTTAATGAGGAATGCATTAAGCATCGAGATGAGAACAAACTTGAAGGATTTAGTTTTTGACTTCCTGATTTGTTGGAGCGCTCTTCATGACTTTGTGCTGAGTGTTTTTACTCTGAACTTCTAAACATACAAGAAATAAAATGTTTGTTTTTCACAAAGTTCAACGTTTTGTTCAGCACATCCAGCGACTGTTGCAAATGTAAATGTTCAATGTTTTCCTCACAGAAACCTGCGCACATTTCAAGAAATCCATCAGAGGTTTGAGTTTAGTAAATCAGTGAACATCAACAGATCCAATGATTTGGATTCAAAAGATCCAAAACTCCACAGAAACCAGTTTGAGCTCAACGGAGACATTTTTGTCCATTTTATAGTCAAACACAAAGACATTTAAATCTAAATCATTCTTTGGACATCAAAAATCTTATGACTGTAATTAAATCTTTTTATTTTTAAAGTTTCCAAAACTCATGTTTCCATCAAATCACAAAGTTTTGTTAACGAATGTGAAAGTTGATGTTAAATAGTTGAAAGCTTCATTTCAAAGTGAACCTTTGGTTCAGTGTTTGTCAGAAATGTTTGGTTGTGAAGCTCAGGCTTTAGATGATGGATGGACAGACAGACAATAAACAGATGTTTGAATGATCCAGAGGAACAGTTCAAAAACACATCTGGAAATGTTTCAACATAGAAACTACTTTCATGTTTTGAAACACTCAAATGTTTTTTCATCCAAAAGTGTTTTTGTGTTTTTTGACTGAACTCACAGAGTTGAGATGTTTTCAAAGTCAAAATGATTTTCTTTCCTTCATCAGCAGCTAAATGTAGAATATTTGATGCTTCATGGAGTCACATAGTGTTTCATCAAACAGCTGCTTGTGCTGCTGTTTTAAATTGTGTCCTAAATGTGAAAAGTGATGCGAGGACATCATTTGATTGTCCACTCTGAAGACTTTAGAGAAAGACAAACAGAGGTTTCTGTGAGACACTTGAAGCTGGACGTGTTCATTGAAGTGTTTCTTGTGAGCTGCAGACTCCAACATGTCTCTGGTCTCAGACTCAAACACTCGGGACACATCAGCTGAAATAAAGTCCACTTTGCTGCAAACATCTGCTGTGAAAACAAAGTGGAAACATGAGTCAGAGAGTCTTTATTGTCATTTGCACCGCATGTGGTACATGTGATGAAAACGAGATTATGTACACGGGGTCCCAGTTACATCCAACAACAAATGCAAGAGAAAAACAGTAATAACATCTAGAATTAACTAAGAAAAACATCAACTAGTAATACACTAAAGGGCGAGATACACTCGAGCGTCCTCACGATACGCCTATACGCAGCGTACGTACGCTGTGGCAAAAGCGTAGCCCCGCGTAGCCCCTCAGGGCATGTACGCGCAAAAGTATTTTTTTACTACGCATACGCGATGCGCATACGCGATGCGCGGTGTCTGACCATAAACTTCCCGGCGCCGGACTGTTTTGTATGTTACACAAATGAAATAAATTCCCCTTCTTTATCGCTGATCGGGCCTTTTCTTTTGTTTTTTTGCCTAAAGTCAAGTAACCGCTTCTTCCTCCGTTCACTCGATGATTGAAATGAATGAATTCAGGTCCTACCTGGGTGCGCGATGTTTTAAATATTC
This sequence comes from Garcialebias charrua, assembly GCA_038048925.1. Classification (NCBI taxonomy): domain Eukaryota; kingdom Metazoa; phylum Chordata; class Actinopteri; order Cyprinodontiformes; family Rivulidae; genus Garcialebias; species Garcialebias charrua. The sequence goes on along the minus strand of JBBPBX010053728.1, from coordinate 447 downwards.
CCTGGTGGGCTGTGTGCTGCAGGAAAAGCGCTCCCTGTTATTATTTTTATTTCTGAGAGAACTTTTTATAACATATATAGTAGAAACACCGTATCAGAACACCGCAGAAGTCTGAGCGAGCTGCTCATGCTGCATTCTCAAGGTTTCACTTTCAGCTGACTGAACGCTGTCAATCATTTCAGTAGGCGTGTCAGCAAGTGACCAATCAGCGAGCTCAGTTGAGTCCCCTTCGTGTGCAGCTGCTCATATTACAACAAGGAGAACGTGAGCTGAAGTAAAGCAGCAAAAACATACGCACAAAATATGCGCGTATACGCGCATATACGGAGTCTGCTTCAGTGTATCTCGGCCTTAAGCCCTAATGTAGTGGAAAAACATCATTATAAACAGCAGCACGAACATGAGTCTGTATGAGCAGATGGTCACAGGTGAACACAGCAACAAGAA
>JBBPBX010053727.1:0-14446 GCA_038048925.1 Garcialebias charrua | reverse complement strand
TATAAATAATAATAATAATAATAATAATAATAATAATTATTATTATTATTATTATAACTGCCATACTACTACTACTACTACTAATAATAATAATCATAATATACAATTATCAATACAGCATCTTATTTTAAACGTACACAATTCTTTAACAAAAAAAGGAAAAATAAAGTTTGGTCAGTTGTCATGGGGAGGTTTGAGGTCTGTTAATTTGTAAAGACATGATTGTTGAACCATGCATTAACTGAGATGTTGCCATGACAACTGTGTGATTTCAGCTGACTGATGAAGACTGTAAGCATGAGAAAGGAAAAAGAAAGCCCCTCTACTTGAAATGTCATTACTTGAAATTTTAATATTTACATATTATTAAATAAAAGACTAATTGAAATGTGACAAAGGTAACTGCAACTTGCAACACACTGTGAATGTTTATGTAACCCTTGTTTATTAGCATGCCATAATATGTGCTAATGGGAAGGATTGGGCCTTTTGTGCTACTTGGGGTTCGTTTAAACAACCCAATAAACATCTGCAGTGCCTTTAAACTACCTGGCAGACAGCAGTGGGCTAAGTGTAAATTGCCCTCAAAGTATGATTTAGATTAGAGCCACTTATATACCTGTCAGCTGTGGGCATAAAAGCAAATAATATGCTTTAACAATGTGTGAAAAGAGGTGGAAAATAAATAATATGCACACACCATACGCAGGTACACACATAAATGAAAAACACAAAGGTGAGAATTATTTGCTGAAACCCTAAATATGTCTTAAAACCCATAAATACAGCATGCATCCCTCTAATTTTATATTCTTAACACATTGTATTAATCATTCCCCCACAGAGAGTGACACTTGCCAGATGTAGGATAAAATAAATGTATAACTAAACAACGATAAGCAAAAGCGACAAGTGTCCTTTTATCAATCTGGATATACAGACAACTGCAAGTGACAGCTAACTATCAGGGAAACGTACGTCTGGGCACGCAATCCCAAGTGAAACTCCCAATACAGAGCTGCTCTGATTCAGGTGGTTAGCACTGTCTTTCTGAAATGTGCTGCTCAGATTGCAAAAGCTAATACCTCAGTTGTAACTGGTTATCAGAAGTTATGTGATGGAAGTGGGTTAGGGTTAGTGTTAATTGTAAGAATTTAACTATAAGAAGTTGCATAAACTGTAAGAAAATACTAAAATGAAAATATGTCCATTGCAGTACAACGAAATGTCTTCATATCCAATCGACATGCATGCCTTTTTTATATATTTATTTTAAAAAGTGTACAAAACTCAACAAGTTTCATTTTGAGTTATAGGTAATGTGAGAATTGAATTAAAAATAGCAAACTGTAAAACAAACCTCCAGTTCAGGTACATGCAAACAAAGGCCTGTGTTCTGAAATAATAATGCAAAACACAAGTAAAGTGGGTTTGCTACTATTATTTCAGCTGTATGGCACATACTGTTCACAATTTGCATAGAAATGACAGTAAAACACAGCATGCATTATAAACAGAAAGGGTTGTTTACTTGTCTTAATAAAACAATGTTCATTTATGCATTCATTGATTTTATTCACTTGTCTTTTCTTTTAAACTAAAAGTGTAAAAGTGACGCCCTCCACTCTTTTCCTCTTCCTATCTGCATATCAGATCTTATTTGCTTCATCTTACTATAGAAGCCACCTTCCTGTCAATCATCTCTGCATCGTTAGAAAAACAACCTACAAGACATGAAAGTTGTCAAAGTCATATATTGTATTGTGGAGAAAATAAAACTCTAATTTACTCTTTATGTTTTCATTCACTCAGTTTCTGTTTGCCTCTCACTGCTGCTGCTCCACATGGCAGGAAATAATCAATCCAGTTAGATGCAGGCTTATGAGGTACAGCAGATCAAACTGATGGAGTGCTGCAATAAGTCCTTTTGGGGCTACTTTTTTAAAATATGTTGGGATACTGCGGTAAAGTACAACTGCAGCTTAATTAAGCTCAATCAAAACATAAAAGAAACAAGAAACAAAAATTAGAGGTTGCGCCTTTTTTTTTTTACTGCAAGCATGTGTCCTTTACCAAAGACCTGCCTCCAAGGTTCTGTGCTAAACATCTAAGGGTGCATTCACACCAGCCCTGTTGTCCCGAACTCTAGCTCGTTTGCCTAGGAAGTCCGGTTCGTTTGGGAAGGTGTGAACGCACCATCGAACTCTATCATGGAACAAAAAGGCGAACTCTGGCCCGTCTAAAAACCTAGGTCTCTGTCCGGCAGACGAAAACTCGAGTGTCAGGATTCTCAGCTGCTCCTCAGCCTCTGTCATGTAGAACTGTCATGGGGACCTGCTGCTCTGTCATGATTATCTGCTCAGCTGCTGCTCAGCCTCTGTCATGTTTACCTGCTGCTTTCCTCCTGCAGGTGTTCCTGATCACTTAATCAGTGTCTTCCTATTTAGTCTCTGTAACTTTCAGCAGGAAGAGGTTGGGTTCCTGACTTCACATGAAGAGGAGCTGGTTCCTGAGGTTGTAGAGGAAAAATCCTTGCACACGGCATTAATTGAGCATTGTCCTTCCATGGTGTCAGGATCTGCGTGGTTCTGCTTCAGTCTGCACCGAGGGCCTCTTACGGGGGCCTGGTAAGTAATTGTGGTTCTTCTAGTTATTTATCCTGTGTGATGTTTGTGCAGTTCACTAATTGTCATTTTTGTCTTTCCGAGCCCTCTGGTCTCCTGCTTTTGGGTCCTTCTGTCGGCGCCAGCCGGTCCAGATTCCTGCTTGAACCGGTCCTGGCGTCCATCGGCTCCACCTTCCACGCGGATCCTGATATCGAGAGCGGCTTGCACTGCTCCGCAAGCAGGAAGTGGACTACAGTGCAGGGCAAACAAACACGCATTTCTCTTACCTCATATGGAGCCGTCAGCTTGCCTTGTGTGAAAAACAACATTTTTCATATGGTCTTCTGCCTCATCTTCCACTCATGCTGAGTCCATTGTTGTAAAATGACAAAAAATAACTCATAAAACCGCTAAAACTTGACGCAACTCCATTTGTTTTTATTTCAAGAAGAAGAAGAAGAAGAAGAAGAAGAAGAAGAAGTGTCTTCTTCAGATACCCTGATGCATGCTCAATAATCCAGGTAGAAAAATGAAAAGTGTTTTCTTAGAGGTTTTTGTGTTGTTTCTTTCAGTAGTTCTTGGTGCAGTGCCACCACAGGCGAGTGGGGGAACAGGTTGGTTTGAACAGGTTGGCTCAACTGCACAGTACATTGTGAATGCAAACCGCACCAGCTCAAAAGTAAACAAAATGTTAAGAATATTGGTCCCCAACCGAACCGAGTCTACCGGACTATCTGATGTGAAAACAACCTAAAGGACTGTAGACTTCTGGACAGGGCTCTCTGAGGCTCAGTGGTGGGATGTAACTAAGTACAAATACTTTGTTACTGTACTTAAATACATTTTTCATGTATCTGTACTTTACTTAAGTATAATTAAATGTGGGTACTTTTACTTTTACTGCACTACATTTTACATGAAGTATCTGTACTTCCTACTACACTAAATTTCTGTAATGTGTTGAGTTACAAGTTACATTCACGTTGCAGCTTTTTGATATGTCATTAGTTTGAAAGTAACTATGTCATGTAAGTACCGTAATGATGTCAAGAGGGCAGTTGGTTCATTGAATCATTGCAAAGTGGACAGGTAACATTAGATCCACCTTCAAGAAGAGCTGGACCAGTGATATACATTCTAGTTTGGGAGCACCCCCAGCACCACTAATACATCTAAAATGGATTCCACCACAGAGAGTCAGCCAGAAGATACACTACACCCATTATAGAAAGACTATTGAAATATTATTGAAAGACTATTGAAATATTATTGAAAGACTGTTCAGTACAGCAGGACAGATTTTATCTCCCAAAAGAGCCAGACTGGACAAAAAAAAATATTGAAAACCAACTTTTTCTGAACTTGGACAAGCAATATTTGCTGCAATATTAGAATGTGTCAGTTCATGGATGTTAGGAGAGGAGACAAGAGATGTCTCGACATTCAGGTCCAAGTTGTGAAAATGGTGTCAGGAAGTTAAAATATTGTTCACTTTTGACACATTACAAGGTTGACTAGACAGTATTTTAACTAGAGTTGATGACAAACTGCAGTTGAAATGATCAGAGCCTGTTCCATTGTTAGGTCTAATGCGCCTTTTTTCAGACAGACAACTTTTACCTAAATATGTTTACTGCAGTTAAAATGACACTTTGGTTTGTGTTATATAAAAACTTTCAAAGGTATAATCATTCTTATTTTGCTTAATGACATTTAACTCCACACTATCAAAGTATTACAGAAAATATACATACAGTATGCACACTTAATGATTTTGTAGACCATTGCATTAGGTAATACATTCAGCAAGTACTTTTACATTTATACTTTAAGTATGTTTAAAAGCAAGTACTTAATTACTTTTACTTAAGTTAAACATTAATATGGTACTTCTACTTTTACTAGAGTACATTTTTTGTCTGTTTATTTGTACTTTTACTTAAGTACAGTGTTTGAGTACTTTCTCCACCACCGCTGAGGCTGTCCAATAATCTTTTGGAGACCCTTTGGGGAGCTGTTTAGGTGGTTAGTTGTCCCAGTGATATTGTTGCATGTTTTTAAAATGGATCCTCAGGAGTTTACACCTCAAGAAACATCATTACTTCAACAACAAGAGAAAGAAATGATGCCTCACTGGCTCAGATGTGGTCCAGATTAATACATTCTGATCAGTTACTTGCTAACCAGTGTTATGATGCAAATTGGGCCAATGGAAGTAGACAATCATGAATAGTAAGTTTATTTTGGCTGCTCCCTTTTTCAGGGGTCACCACAGTGAGCAAACTTGCGTGAAATATTTGATCATTTGAGTTTTACACCGGATGCCCTTCCTGATGCAACCTGGACTCAAAACCACAACCTCAGGATTACAAGACCACCATGCTGACCACTGAGCTATCGCAGCCCCCCATGCATGAATGAACTAAGCTAACTTAGCATATGCATGTTAAATTGGAAACAATACTACAATCATATAGCTAGTAATGAGACTTGTTAAGACAGTTTTACAGTTTTAATGAAATTTGGAAACATTAATTGTTTTTTTTTTGTATATTTATTTGGGGCAGCACAATGGGATACTGTAGTTGGGCTGTTGCCTTTCAACGTGAAGGTTGCTAACTCAAATCCTGTCCAGGAACCTTTCTGGGTGGAGATTTGGATATGGGCACCAGTGAAGCCCCACGACCCGAAAAGGATGGATGGCTAGATGGATGGGTTTTTATATTTGTAATACTATCAAGTTTTATTGTGATTGCAAAATATGTCTAGAACACAACTTCATGTCATATTATTTTTGTACAAACGTGTGTTAAATTGTGGTGAAAAACTAAGTACTTTGTTTGAGAAGTCTAAATTGTGTAAACAAGACAAACACTCTGCAGTAAGCAGCTCTTAGAGATGGCACAACACAGCCCCACTGAGTTTTGTTCATCATTTTGCTCATCATTTTAGGTAAACATAGTATGCTAACATTTGCAGATTAAAATGAAGAATGTCCAGCAGACAAGTGAGAATGCAATCAGACGTGCATATTTTGGGATTGTAAATTGAATTTACTTTCCAACCTGCTGATATTGCTGGATGGAAAGGAAACGATTTTTCAAATTCAGTCTGAAGGAAATATGAGTGACTCTTAAAATAATGGTCCTCCAATAAATGGTAAATACAGTATGTCTCAAAGCAAACTTGCTCTATTTGCATATTGTCCATCCAGGACATCCTTGTAAAAGAGATTGATGATCTCAATGGATTTCTTCCTGGTAAAAGAAAGGTATTAAAAAATAAAAAGCAATGCAAAATATATATGTTTTTCTTTGTGTTGCAATGTTTGTTAAAAAGTTAGGAGAGCAATAATGTCAAACAATGTATTTTACCAAACGATGGGTTCCTATAAAAAAAAATTAGCCAATCAACATATAAAATGTACAAATAAAAGCATCACCCACAGAGAAGAATAGAGTATTTGGCATGTGCTGTAAATAACTAAATACAAAGCTAATCCATGTTAGATCTCAACAACTCAACTTTTTCCTAAGGATTTCCATCACTTCAAGCTGGAAGAAAAGTCGAAAGACTGATATTGACAGTCTTATAAAACGGATATTTTAGGGACTAAAAGTAGTCAGGAGACATGCAAAATGCATGCCTTACATGAAGACAGATTTTTTTCTTCTTTCTTTCAAAGCAGCTGGATGTCCATGAAAATATCACCTGCAGTGAAGCAAAGAAGATTCTACGGCATACTGAGCATGCAACGTGTATAGATTTTCTACCTCTGTGCCTGTGTGTGCGTTGCTGATGCACTCTTCCATTGGCTGCAGGTAGTTTCTAATGCCTGAAGTATCTTCAGAAATAGACGTCTACATCAGAAAGAGAGACACGGTGCAAACTTGTTCACACAGCCCATTAAATTCTGAGGCTTTCATGAGATAAGACTGTTGGCTTCACGCAATCTATTGACCAACTCCCACGCTCAAATGATTATTCAGCTTGCTAAGAGGGGATTTAGTTTCTCCTTTTATTTGCAACTTCTTTGTAGTAGAAAGTGTTTCTGTATTCTCAGCTAAACTGTCTTTTTGAAATCTTTACAAACGTGTGAAAGAAAGTGAACAACTTTCTAATAGATTCATAGAACTCTTAACTTTTCCCAACACACAATCACTTCTATTTTTTATTAAATAATCCAATTTTTATTTTGATATAGCAATAAAAATGTAAAATATTACTGTAAATTTGTTCTTAGAAAAATAGTTTAGCTTAACGATTAAAAAAAAAGCAATATAAAATAATAATTTAAAATGCTTCAGTTAATTGTATTTGTTTCTTTGTTTAAATGGATATGTTGTTTGTAACCTAATAATGACATAAACATATTTTGATATGATCACAATACGATGATATCAGAATCAGAATAAGCTTTATTATCATTGCACTGAAGTACAGCGAGATTATATTCCATAGTCGTCCAAAAGATGGGCGGAGTGCACGTGGCTGCAGCTCCTTGGGGCGCGGCCCCTTATTCTTAAAATAGGAATAACCATGAGGATATAATAGTTGTATTAATAAAAATATATCCACATCTTGTCTTTGTCAAGACATGATTTAAAACAGAAAAAATAAAAGTCTACAAGCAAGCACATTTATAAACGCATTACATATGCATTTGACAAGAAGAGGGTGAGATTTGTCCATGAAGCCCTTCCAGATAGAACCATAGTCCTGATAAGAAGTTGATGTCAGCCGGTACAGCTCTGATAAGTGTTCACAGAGGTTATCGGGGGGTTGATGGAGCAGAGCCTTCTTAGTTTATACACATCCCATGAGACATTTGATAAGTTGGCCTACTTCAAGGCCGAATGGGGAAGCTAGATTCAGATAAGCCACAGTTGTTATTTGTGCAGGCACACTGTTTTTTTCTCGTCAGCCTAGAGTTCTGCTGATACTTTGTACTTTAGATGATCCAAAAAGGCCAGATTTGTGGGCTTTCCGCTGATCCATGCGTATTAGCCTTCTCCAAGATCGGTACCAACATGCAGTTGAGTTTCAGAAGCCACAAGTGGCCTACAATTCTCATAAATCGCTTCTATCTTACAGTTGAGCTTATAAATGGTGCAAAGAGAATAATCTTCACATGAATGTGAAGAAGACAAAGGAGATGATTGTGGACTTCAGAAGGAACAAACACACCCATGCCCCACTGAACATAGGTGGATCTGCGGTGGAGGTGGTCTCCAGCTACAAATACTTGGGTGTACACATGAATGATAACCTCAGCTGGAGCAACAACACCACCAGCCTGATCAAGAAAGGTCATCAGAGACTCTACTTCCTCAGACGGCTGAGACGAGCTGGTCTGAGCAGCCCAGTCCTCACCTCCTTCTACAGGTGTGCAGTGGAGAGCGTCCTGTGCTCCAGCATCAACGTGTGGCATGGAGGCTGCACAGTTGAAGAGAGGAAAGCTCTGCAGAGAGTGGTGAAGGCTGCACAGAAGTCTGTTGGAGTCAGTCTCCCCACCATCACAGACATTTACACCTCCAGATGCAGGAAAAGAGCCACCTGCATCATGAAAGACCTCACTCACCCAGCACACTCACTCTTTGCCCCACTCCCCTCAGGACGGAGGTTGAGGAGCATCAAATGTAGAACCACTAGACTGAGGAACAGCTTCTACCCTGAGGCTGTTAGACTCATGAATAAATAAATAATGAGAATAAACACTGCAAAATATCACATCATGCTGATGCTGATCTGTTTTCTTGTTGCTGTGTTCATCTGTGACCATCTGCTCATACAGACTCATGTTCGTGCTGCTGTTTATAATGATGTTTTTCCACTACATTAGGGCTTAGTGTATTACTAGTTGATGTTTCTCTTAGTTAATTCTAGATGTTATTACTGTTTTTCTCTTGCATTTGTTGTTGGATGTAACTGGGACCCCGTGTACATAATCTCGTTTTCATCACATGTACTACATGCGGTGCAAATGACAATAAATACTCTCTGACTCTCTGACTCTGATAAATCAGCTGAGTCTAAGAGCTTGAAGCATGAACTAATCCTCCACATAAGGTCGGCAGCGTTGCCATGGCCAGAATGGCTGCCACTGTCTTCCTTAATAGCCAATAACATAGGTATCTGATGGTGCCAAATAGCAGAAAACTTGCTATCATAAATCCAATGATATATAAATATTTGGCATCCTCCTGAGGTGACAAAGAAAGGCACATCAGCTTCCACTCCCCTCATGGATCCATGACATAGCCTACAGCATGCATCTCAGCTGCAGGGTATGTCATGAGGGGTGTCCAGGACCCTGTCAGTTAGTTGGAATAATAATAATAAAAATAATTGTGTTGAAAGTCCAGCTGACCAAATTCATGACAATAATTTATGATTCGGAAGATAGAAGCTCTGATACACAAGACAGAGAGAAGGAAGGCAGGATAGGGAAGAAAAAGCATCCATCTTGCTCAAGAGCAAGTAAGAAAAAAAATGGTTTACTAGACACTAGAACAATTAATTGCATTTGTGATAATATTGCAAATGATAAAATGAGATTTTCTAATCGCAAAGGCTGTGATTGGTCATGTGATCTGGTTACATGACTTGTGAGTGAGCGGAGCAAAGCAGAGCAGGGAGCAGGAGAAGTCAACATTGCACTTTAACCAGTTGCACAATGACGTCAGGCTCGACAGAAGATGACAGATCTGTAAGTTTGGCACCAAAGAGAAGCAGCACGTCCGTTGTTTGAAATTATTTTGGCTATGAAAAAGAAGACGCTGCACATTGACATGTATTGTGAACCTGCCTTGTTGCTGCTGCTACCTCTCGAGGTAACACCACAAATCTTTATCAACACTTAAAAAACACCACAAAGCCATTTATCTGTACAATACTTGCATGGCTAGAAAGCCAACGACCAGTGCTTCAACTTCAAGTAAGCAAAGTACCAGCCAACAGGGATCACTGACCGAACTGTTCGAAGGTTTTATTCTGTATGAACATAATTCAAAATGGCACATGGTAATAACTCGAGCAGTAACAGAGTTCATAACGAAAGACATGATGTCCGTTAATGCAGTGACCAAGCCGAGGTTTACAGCTTTGGTAACACAATAGATAAGGTACAGAATGCCCTCGCACACACATTTAAACCAAGTTGCTATCCTGGAAATGTACAAAAAAAAATGCAGGAAAAAAAAAAATGCTGAAAGCAGTGTAGTTTTTTGCAACTGAAACAGAAACAGATTGGTTTATTTACTGTATTCATTGAAAAATTCAAGAAAAGAAGACATTAAAAAATAATTGCACATAAAATTGCAATCACAATATTGAGGTAAATAGCAATTAGAATATTTTCCAAAACCTTTCAGCCCTACTAGACACTCATCATCGCCTATGATACATTTGAGCTACTATACTATACTTTTAAGTATAACAATATCAGCAAAAGTCCTAACATTAAATATATTATTTATCAGAAAATAATTTAATATTGCAGGTTTGTTCACATGAAATACTTCACTTAAACCTACAAAGAGTTTGTCTTACTGTCCTGAAATAAATACATGTCAGCTGGTTTCACATGAAAACAAACAACATGAGCAATTACTATTATTATAATTAGTATCATTTTATATATTGTATTTATTTACATTTTAATGTGGTGCCAGTAGCAAGAACAGTGTGAATTGAGGGAGTTAAGAGATTTCAGGTCTGGAAAACTTTTTTTTTTTTTTTGGCTTTTTTTTCCTTGTTCTGTGGGCAGTTTACAGTTTTGGTCTTTGGCCACATCATATAAATGCTCAAAAACATTGCCATCATCCTGCTGCTCTGACTGTCTGTCTCACTTTATTATTTTTTTCTCACCCGATTTTTTAAAACCAGTCGGGCTGAAAGCAAACGTTATAAAAAAAAAATATGCCCATACTTCTCAAACCTGTCCAGGTACAGACCAATGTTTACACTGTACGATCAAGCCAACTGATTTGACTCCAATTTTGACAATTGACAATGCAAACATATCTTTTATCTCAAAGTAGATGTTGGGGTAATAATATCTTCTCAGTTGAGCAAACACAATTCCTTCATCACCCAGAAGAAATTGCTTTTGCATTTTCCACATCGTCTGTTTGCACGTTGTGATTTATGATATATTAAGGAGGGTCTGCACACTTCACATAGCACCGTGAACTTGATTGGTAAATATATAAAAATGACAACTAGAGAACAACAAAAAAGGTTAAATCAAGTCATTTGGACCAGTTTATTTAAGTGAGAAATGTTTTGTCCCCCATCCAGAGAACTTCCTCAGTCTTTGGCCTGCCAACCAGATCTGTCCCACAGGTAGCCTTCACAGCTGTGTTTCAAACCAAACTCCTGTTGGAATCTCAGAAGTAGGCTTTTAGCACAAAACAATCAGTCATCATGTACAGCCATCAAATGTTTTAGGCCAGATGGCCAACTTGATACTCACAGAAACAGCCCGGGGACAACCAAGGCCAAAGTGGTTCAGAAAACAATTTGTAGCTCAATCATCCAGGTAGATAACAACAAAAAACATATTTTTATCGCTGGATTCTGGAAACTGTGTTTTACTTGTGCTTTTAGATTTAACAGCTGCTTTTGACACAGTCGACCATGAAATTCTTATCGCCAGATTGGAGCAATGGGTGGGCATCACTGGCTCAGCTCTGCAGTGGTTTAGGTCCTACCTTTCAAATCGAAGTTTCAGTGTGAAGATTGATAATAATAATAATAATAATGAATTCCATTTATAATGCACTTTTCATTAAAAAAAATCTCAAAGTGCTACAAATTGTAATAAAGCAAAGATCAAAATAAAACAAGTGATAAAATCAAATAAAATCAATAATAATATCGACTAAGATCAAGATAAAATCATGTGGATGCAGATTAGGCTTGCTTAAAAAATAAATAAAATAAAACAAGTAAAATCAATAAAATCAAGTAAAATCAATAATGATATCAGCTAAGATCAAAGATAAAATCATGTGGAGGCAGAATAGGCTTGCTTAAAAAGAAAGGTCTTTATGCTGCTTTTAAAGTCAACCAGTGACTGTGGAGCTCTCAGGTCATCAGGGAGGGAGTTCCACAGGCGGGGGGCAGCCACACAGAATGCTCGGTCTCCCATGGTCCTCAATTTGGTCCGAGGAATATAAAGGAAATTACTGTTCTGTGATCGTAGAGACCGGGTGGATGAATATGGTGCAAGAATGTCCTTTAGATAGTCAGGTGAAGTGCCGTGCAAGCATTGATGGGTAATGAGAGCAGTTTTGTATTGAATTCTGTAGGTGACAGGAAGCCAATGGAGGTTATGGAGAATGGGTGTAATATGTTCAAATTTACGAACTCTCAACAGAATCCTAGCTGCACTGTTTTGAATGTATTGAAGTTTCTGAAGGTTTTTGCCAGGGATACCAATAAACAGGGAGTTGCAGTAGTCGAGCCTGGAGGAGACAAAGGCATGGACGAGTTTCTCAGCATCAGGAAAAGTCAGAGATGGGCGAAGTCTGGAGATGTTTCGAAGATGGAAGAAGCAGGTTTTAAACAGATGCTTAATGTGATTTTCAAATGTAAGATGAGAGTCCATTTTTATTCCAAGATTTGTAACAGAGGTGGAGAGGGGGATGTCTTGACCAGAGAAGGAGATTGTTGTTAAAGTTGATGTTTGTATCTGGTGAGGGGTGCCAATCAATATGGCCTCAGTCTTCGAGCAGTTTAATTGAAGAAAATTCTGATTCATCCATGCCTTTATTTCCTCCAGGCAGGCAGAGAGAACAGTGAGTGAAGACGGAGATAGGGATGATGATGATGTTCCAGTCCTGATGTAAAGCTGTGTGTCGTCGGCATAGCAGTGAAAAGAAATGTTGAACTGATTGATAATTTGACCTAAAGGCAGCATGTAGAGGGAAAACAGCAGGGGCCCCAGAACTGACCCCTGAGGGACACCACAGGAGACACCGACTGTCTGGGAAGTGGCATTGCCAAGGCTAACACATTCCAGCCTATCGGAGAGGAAAGATCTGAACCAGTCCAGGACAATGTCACAGAGACCGACCTCCACATGAAGACGGTGGAGGAGGATATTATGGTCCACAGTGTCGAAGGCTGCAGTGAGGTCAAGGAGGACAAGGATGGAGGGAGAACCAGTGTCAGCAGCCATGAGGACATCATTTGTTACTCTCAGCAGTGCAGTCTCAGTACTGTGAGCTGCTCTGAATCCAGACTGGAATTTCTCATACAGAGAGTGTTGTTGTAGGTGTTCCTGCAGCTGAGCAGCAACTGCTTTCTCCAGCACTTTGGACAGAAATGGGAGGTGGGAAATTGGGCGGTAATTAGAAAAAATGTCGGGATCCAAATTAGATTTTTTCAGAAGAGGCCTAATGATGGCAGTTTTTAGAGGCAATGGAACATGACCAGATTGTAGAGACTTGTTTATTATTTGTGTGATTAATGGGCTAATTGCAGAGTGATTGGATTTTATGAGAGACGAGGGGAAGGGATCCAGGGCGCAGGATGAAGGCTTCATTTTCTTGAGGATGGTCTCTACCTCACTCTGAACGACTTCATCAAAGCTGCTCAGGGTCCCAGAAAGCAGACGGGTAGATGGTACACTAAGATCAGGGAGGTTGTGGAGCTGAGATCTGATAGTGTCAACTTTGTTTTTAAATGATGAGAGGAACAGGTTGCATTTTTGAACAGAGTCCTCATGAGTTTGTTTAATGGGATTAAGCAGATGAGTTATTGTGGAGAAGAGCTGTTTAGAGTTTCCAGGGCAGGTGTTGATGATGTTGGAATAATATTTGGAGCGTGCTTCTTTAAGCGAATAGGCGTACGCTTTCTGATGTTCTTTGTACGCTTGCTTGTGCACAGAGAGACCAGATGATTTTACACGTCTCTCAATAGCACGGCCAGTTGCCTTCATCCTGCGCAGCTCATCAGTGTACCAGGGGGCTGAACGGGAGAAAGACACCAGTCTTGACTTCAGGGGAGCATGTAGGTCCAGAAGCTCCTGGAGAGATTGGTTGTAATAATCCACAGAGTCATCTGCAGATGAGTGATTGACAGCAGTCAGGGTGTGAAGATCAGCAGACAAAACATCAGGGGAAATGTTTTTATAGTCACGGAACTGGATAGGTCGTTTTGGGTTAGAAGCAGGTGAAGTTGAAGGCACTTCCAGGGAGATGACCCTGTGGTCTGAGACACCCAGGTCATATACAGACAAGTTATTAAGTACAGTGTCTGTAATCACCAAATCCAGAGTATGCCCCATGTTGTGCGTAGGGGCGACCACATGTTGGGTGAGGTTGAGAGATTCCAAAAGAGACTTAAAATCTGTTGCCAGAGGGGAAGAGGAATTGTCCATGTGGATATTCAGATCGCCAAGAAAAATAGTTTTTACAGGGGAGGTGCAGAAAAAAGTGAGGAGGTCATGTATTTCTGAGTTAAATGAAACATGTGGTTTGGGAGGTCTATAAATCAATATAACGTTCATCAGGAGTGGGGCTTTGAAGTTGAAGGCCAAACATTCAAAAGAAGAAAAATTATGAGAAGACAGATGTGACAATTTTAAATTACTGCGGTAAATTACAGCCAGACCACCACCGCGGCCAGTGCTGCGGGCTCTCTGCAGATAACTGTATCCAGATGGACAAGCTTCATTCAGAGAACTGAACACGTCTGGTTGATGCCAGGTTTCTGTGAGGCACATGAAGTCCAAGTTTTTCTCCAGGATGTGATCATGAATTAGACATGATTTATTGGATAGTGATTGTACATTGAAAAGTTCTATTTTAATGCTAGTTGGTGTAGGAGCT
>JBBPBX010053726.1:7648-23740 GCA_038048925.1 Garcialebias charrua | reverse complement strand
CTAAGGCTCACCTGTGCACCCCACCAATCACGCTGCCTAGTTAGCATCTTGATATGCCACACCTGTGAGGTGGGTGGACTGTCTCTGCAAAGAAGTGCTCACTAACTCAGCTTTAAACAAATTTGTGAACACTATTCGAAGAGATAAAGATCTATTGTGACCATAGAAAAATCTTAGATCTTTAAGTTCCGCTCATGAAAAATGGGAGCAAAAACAAGTGGTGCATTTATATTTTGGTTTTGTAGGTTTCAGTTGTTGTGTAGCAGAAGGAGAGCCAAGATGGCAGTGTGGGGCTGAAACAAACTTAAACAACACCCTTCAACCACAGTTAGGTGTGCTTTTTACATCTCGATGGTTCCCCTGAGCCTGGCCAATGGCTGACTGTCAATCAAGCTCCCATTTTATTTATTTAGTCCAGAAGTAAAATACAAAGACTGTTAAAATAAATGATGTCCTTTAGAGTTGAAAGCATCCTTAGGGTTTTAGTTAACATTTTGTGACAAAAACCTAGCATTACACATTGGATTTATAGAGTATTTTGGCCAGTATTTAATAAAATTTATTTTCATTTTAAAATATAACACAAAATAACAATCACAAATGTTAGTATACAATATTTAGAAATAAAATGAAGGGTGGCAGAATGAAGATCAAATCTTATTGTATCTGCCCCCTTTTACTATCCGTCAACTCAAACAAAAAAATCATCAACAATTAACATAGTAAAAATAACTCATAATAGTAATCATCAATTTACAAACTAACACACACGAAAGAATTTATACATATCCCTGTAATAATTTTGTTTTGATTAATTTCTTAAATCTAAACAATGAAGAAGCATTCTTAATTTCAGTATCCAAAACATTCCACAAACCAATTCCTTGAATAGAGGTTGACCGACCCCTCGAACTGGTTCTATATTTAGGTTTAACAAAAAACGTCTATTCCCTTTAAATTATAACCGCTTTTACGTTTAACAAAAAGTATTTGGATATTAAATGGTAGTACTTCTTTGTGAGCTCTATACATGACTGACAGAATATTGTAATCCACCAAGTCACTGAATTTTAATAACTTCAATTGGTGAAACAGTGTGCTGGGTGGGTGACAATAACTTTTTCTGGTAATTATTCGTACAGCTCTTTTCTGTAACAAAAAAACAGGTTCGGTGAAAGTTTTACATGCTTTACCCCAGATGTCAATACAATAAATCATGTGTGGAACGACAATTGTGTTGTACAATAAGTGCAGAGCTTTGTCATTTAACAGGTTCCTGACTTTGTATAAAACAGCAATAGATCTCGCTACCCTTGTTTTTACTGAATTTATGTGTTGTTTCCAAGTCAGTTTGTCGTCAATGATGACACCTAGAAATTTCACTTCACTAACACGACAGATCTCAACACCGTCAATCATAAATGGAATATCAACAGTTAGTTTTTATTACCAAATATCATATATTTAGTTTTATCTAAATTAAATGACAATTTATTTAGATTAAACCAATTGTGTATTTTTCCAATTCTATTTGAAGACACCATCATGTAAAAAGCCCCACCATGAAAAAAAATCCTCAGTGTCTGCACCTTAGTCAACTTGGTTTATTGAAAGATTAATGTAAACCGAAAGACGCATGTTAGGTACCCTCTGAGGTCTGATTACAGGTCAGACTGGCTGTTTTATTTGGTTTTTATTTGGTTTTTATGATTATTTAGTGTGTCTGCAGAGTTTTGTAGTCGTTTTTGGTCTGTTTTTCAGAATGAAAGGGGGGGGGGAAACAGAGAATTTGTGATGAAGATACTGTTTTGACACATAGTCAGTGTAAATAGTGGTAAAAACACGCATGTGAAATTGCCCACTTTATGATGTAAAAATATGTATACTAATTCGTTTTTTACTAAGTTTGTACACAAGTTCTTAAAATATACCAATGAAATTTTCATTTTAGGCTGTTAAAATGGTTCGTTCAATATTTTTGTGAATTTCATAGTAAATATATCAATATTTTACTAACACGGATTTCATTTTTTATGTTATTTTTTGCTCCAATGTGATCATGCATTTTGTCAAAATGAAACAAAGACTGTAAAATCATGAAGATGAGGTTGTCCTGAAAACAACAATACCAAACAAGGCCAGATAAATAGTTTTTATGATGGAAATATAAGGGTAAATTCAAATTTATACCAAAACGGACATTTAGACCTCAGACCCGAGAGGGAGTTAGGCCCTGTACACACGTAGCCGTTTATCATTAAAACCGAACAGTTTAGCGTGCGGTTTAGCCTTTCATCCACACGTGAACGCCGGTTGATGTAACTATAAACGAATAATGTTTGATGAATAATATGAATTAAAATATATTAATTGAATTGAATAATATTAATGAATAATAACAAAACTCCGGCCAAAGTGAAGATTTGAGAACTCTCCGTTTTCGAGTCTGCGTGTGAACTTTCAGAACGGAGCTTTCTGCTCCAGCTGGACCGGCAAAACCGGGTCTGCCGGTCCAGCTGGAGCGGCGGTCACGTCACATAATGCTCTAAAAAAAGCACTAAAAAGTCAACATACCTGCTCTGACATGATTCCTAGTCGACATTTTGCTGCGTTTTATTAACTTTGTACTCCAACACGGTATTTAATAGTAGTTAAACCTCACGGTCTGTCCACACAAACGAAAGAAAATAAATAAATAAATAACAGGAAGTCGCGGCTGCATGGGTGAAGGGTTGTGACAGCACTACACTGCCACCTATGGGTTCAGCTTATTCATTACAACTTTACAACTTCTGTGGTGAAAAAAACGGGACATGTAAACAAACATTTTAAATATTCGAACATGTATGGACAGAGATATTTTTTGTGTGCAAATATTCGTTTTTCAAACACCAGGCTACGTGTGTACAGGGCCTTAGAGGTATTCAGCTTACAAGTAAATTAGTCAGACTGATTGTTTCTGTCAGACACTTGATCTGTTTGAAACGTTTCTGTACAAGCTGACTTCAGTGTTTCTCATATTGGTGCTACCTGTAAAGCATTGTTCTTTCTGATTTGGAACTTGTAACAAAACGGTTCAGAACCACAACCCTGCTGGTCCTCCTCTTGGCAGCTGAGGACATGCTGAGGCTTTAAATGGCAGCAGGTGTGGTTTGTTGGCAGCCTTGTGTGGAGGTCCCAGCAGAGGAATAGGGATCCTCTCATTAAATGTCATGGGCTTGTTTTAAAGTCCATTGAACTGCAGGACTAGTTTCACTGCCCAGTAGCATTTTAAAGAAGACACATTGAATAAATGTTCACTAGAAATGAGCAGCTTCCTTCTTTTTGCTGTGCTTGTTTTTACCCCCAGAGATGGTCTTTTTCACTGTGGTGTCCAAATGTAGCAATGAAGGAACAACCTTGGATGTTCTCTTTACTTGCAACCACCCCCACAGATATACACAATAAGAAATAAATGGTAAATGGACTGTGCATACATAGAACCTTTCTATCTAATCAAGATACTCAAACCACGATGTGTGCCTTCATTTACTTCCACACACACATTCATACAGCACTCTACTACACAGATGCATATATCACTCTACTACACACATTCATACAGCACTCTACTACACACACATTCATACAGCACTCTACTACACACATTCATATATCACTCTACTACACACATTCATACAGCACTCTACTACACACACATTCATACAGCACTCTACTACACAGATTCATATATCACTCTACCACACACATTCATACGGCACTCTACTGCACACACATTCATACAGCACTCTACTACACAGATTCATATATCACTCTACTACACATTCATACAGCACTCTACTACACAGATTCATATATCACTCTACCACACACATTCATACAGCACTCTACTGCACACACATTCATACAGCACTCTACTACACAGATTCATATATCACTCTACTACACATTCATACAGCACTCTACTGCACACACATTCATACAGCACTCTACTACACAGATTCATATATCACTCTACTACACATTCATACAGCACTCTACTGCACACACATTCATACAGCACTCTACTACACAGATTCATATATCACTCTACTACACATTCATACAGCACTCTACTGCACACACATTCATACAGCACTCTACTACACAGATTCATATATCACTCTACCACACACATTCATACAGCACTCTACTACACACATTCATACAGCACTCTACTACACACATTCATACAGCACTCTACTACACACATTCATATAGCACTCTACTACACACATTCATACAGCACTCTACTGCACACATTCATATAGCACTCTACTGCACAACCATTTATACAGCACTCTACTACACACATTCATACAGCACTCTACTACACACATTCATATAGCACTCTACTACACACATTCATATAGCACTCTACTACACATACATTCATACACATTTTTTTCTCCTGCGCACTGATCGGAGCAGCAGCAGCTCGTGTCTCTCCTCCAAAACTTTCCTCTCCCTACTTAGCTACCTTGTCTTTGTCTGCAGTTTTTCAGTGCTTGCTCGAACGCAAATTGAAGATGGATCTGGTTCCGTGGGCTTTCAACTCTATTGATAAGATTTTTTCTACAAAATAATCAGGTCCGGGGGAACCGGCTTGCCTATCGCAGATGCATCCAGCCGGACATATCATTGATTCCTGGGGGGGGGTGGAAGCTGTTATGCCTGACTGTTCTGTTGGTCGAAGATGTGTAAAATTTATTCATAATTGGATTTATGATAGCAGGTGCTCTGCTTTTTGGCTTGTGTGGAATTCTCTTCTATTGGAAAATTAGGAAGACTTCTGCAGCGATCAACGCCCTGTCCAAGCTCTCTTCTCAAAAAGAGAGTTTGATCCGGGCTGTGACCTCCATGAATCAGCTGCTTTATGAGTTGAACCGCAAAGTGGAGGCGGCCACTGAGGACTGCAGACCACCGGTAAGGTTTGGGACTTGTATGCAGCCAGGAGGGTCACATCTGGGGGGGTAGGACTCATAGCTCGGGTCGGTGAAAGCTTCCCATAATTTGGAGCGTATTGGGTTTTGGATGCCCATCTGGACTCAAGGCTACAGGAAAGTACACTGTGAGCCTGACCTGAAGATAACTCATGCTACATCTAATCAGACTTCCTAAGCAGCCTTGGACAGGCTGACTACAAATCTCTCCTGAGTCTGAGAAACTGAGGACTGAAACTACTGTCGCACCCCCCTCCCCTTCTCTCCCTGGATAACTTTCTGTGTGCTCTCAGACAGATATGGCTGGTTGGTCCCATCATCATCAGAACTGTGGCTAATCTGAATCTGAACTGAGCTCACTGCTTCGATCTCAAATGCAAATGTGATTTGTCTTAACTGTTGCTTGCTGGTAGAGTTTTTTGATGTCTCATATGGTGTCCTGAAAGACAAAATGTGATATATCTTTTTTGTAATACCACTGATTATCCTCGTGGTTCTCCCCTTTTTGTTTTCACACCTGTAACCTTCATCCCGATACGGATGAGAGAGGCCACGCTGATAAGAAAAGCAGCAGCTTCACACACATAGTCCCCTTCAGGATGACTGTGCGTACATATTCATGCTGTACTGGTGCAAACTTGTGCAATGTCAATAAAGGTACTCTGACTCTGACTCTGATACAGCACTCTAATATATCCCTACAAAGATAATCTGAATCTGTAGAGACTGATCAGAGCTTTATCACTTTCATACACTGATGGAACACACATCAGAGGCAACGAGGGGTTCAGTGTTTTGCCCAGCGACACTTCAGCATATTCATTCATTCATTCATTCAAACTTTATTTATACAGGCTAGCCTCATTGAGTCACGGGGACTCATTTACAAGAGGGACCTGTCTCACTCACACCAAACAACCATCCACTCTCACACTCACACCTAGGGTCAATTTAGAGTCACCAATCAGCCTAACAAGCATGTTTTTTGGTCTGTGGGAGGAAACCGGAGTACCCGGAGGAAACCCACGCATGCACGGGGAGAACATGCAAACTCCACCCAGAAAGGCCCCGGACCGGGATTTGAACCGGCAACCTTCTCGCTGAGAGGCAGCAGCTCTACCAGTTGTGCCACCGTGCTGCTTGTAGATCGATCCCCTCAAAGCTCTAACCACTCATCCACAGCTGCCCTCAAAGTTGTTACCTTTAATGAATCCTGTGTTTTTAAGATGCTAAATCATTCTAATAGATTTTCACTTTCAGTTCAAATATTCCATCGTCAGCCCTCCCACTTGCCTGGCTGTTTGCTCAAATTTAATAATCAACATCTGTGCTGTTAATTCTGTTTCTCCTGCCTTTGGTTGCTCTTGTGCCAAAACAAATGACAGATTGAGACATTGGAAAGACCTGCTGTTGTTAACCCCCCCCCCCCCACACACACACACACACACACACACACACACAACAGACACACACACAAAAATAGGAAGGCATCATAACTGAAGCACATGGGAAAGCCTGAAACCTTCAGCAGTGTTCTTCTTTGTAAGCATCTTTGTACGGCTGCCCAAGGCCCTCAGGCAAGCGCTCCTGCATACTGAATCCTAAATCAATGGAACACAGCTCTGAAATTTGGTTTGATAATTGTTGCTGCTCGGAATTATCTCCAGGATTTCTCTACTGTACAATCACTTCAGGGCAGAGGCGGAAAACAAGCAGCCTCCCCCGCTCTCATAAACTACAGCTACAGACACAAAATCCATCTATATATTTATTCATCCTCCCAACTGTATAGCGACAGTTTGTAAGACAAACGTATCTTTTGTGTATATTTATTTTTAATTGTTTGAAAGGCTCTTGATCTATGAAATAATCGGCTTTTGGTTCATCCAAGATCCATGGGCAGATTCTAAAGTCTGCAAAGGTGAACATGCAGGCTGATGTGGACTCACGGGGATGAGCAATGAGTCACGTTAAGGTTAACGGCACAGAAACAGCCCATCTGAACTGAAATCCTGCCAAGCTTCATTATAATTTGATGAGGTTTGCTCAGCTTGGCTTGTTCTGGCTGAGAGCAACAAAGCTGAAAGTAAAAGCAAATTCACAGGTCTGTCAGTGGGAAGAAAATATCTGGTTCACATGAATCCAGAAACAGATGTTGTCTTCCTCACTGCGCCTGCGTAGTTTTATTTTTTTAGTTCAAATGCTCTGAGTCACGTTGACTGAGGCAGGTTCAGGAGACCTGATGTGGCACTTTGTGCCTGTTACCATTACAGGTAGAAAGTGAGATTCACCGTTAACAAGATGAGATTCCTGCATGTGTCTTTGTGTATGTGTGTGTAGTTGTGTGTGTTTTTGTAATTAGTACGTTGTAAGGCCCATTTTTCCAACTTATATTGCATTGTGAGGACCAGCTGCTCCATAGCTCAGGCCCCATAAGAAGAAGTGCCGTTGGTGGGTTAGGGGTTAGGTTCAGGGTTATGTATGTACTGGTAGTGGTTAGGTTCAGGGTTAGGCATGTACTGGTAATGGTTAGGTTTGGGGTTACGGATGTACTGGTAATGGTTAGGTTTAGGCCATGTGATGGACTTGCGTCCCGTCCAAGGTGTACCCCGTCCCTCGCACAATGATTGCCAGACATGGGCACAGGCGACGCCTGTCACCCAAAATGGAAGAAGCAGGTAAAAGATAATGGATGGATGGATGGTTAGGTTTAGGGTTAGCTATGTACTGGTAATGGCTAGTTTTAGGGTTAGCTATGTACTTGTAATTGTTAGGTTTAGGGTTAGCTATGTACTGGTAATTGTTAGGTTTAGGGTTAGGTATGTACTGGTTGTAGTTAGATTTAGGGTTAGCCATGTACTGGTAATGGTTAGGTTTATGGTTAGGTATGTACTGGTAATGGTTAGTTTTAGGGTTAGGTATGTACTTGTAATTGTTAGGTTTAGGGTTAGGTATGTACTGGTAATGGTTAGGTTTAGGGTTAGGTATGTACTGGTAATGGTTAGGTTTAGGGTTAGGTATGTACTGGTAATGGTTAGGTTTAGGGTTAGGTATGTACTGGTAATGGTTAGGTTTAGGGTTAGGTATGTACTGGTAATGGTTAGGTTTAGGGTTAGGTATGTACTGGTAATGGTTAGGTTTAGGATTAGGTATGTACTGGTTGTAGTTAGATTTAGGGTTAGCCATGTACTGGTAATGGTTAGGTTTATGGTTAGGTATGTACTGGTAATGGTTAGGTTTATGGTTAAGTATGTACTGGTTGTAGTTAGATTTAGGGTTAGCCATGTACTGGTAATGGTTAGGTTTATGGGTAGCTATGTACTGGTAATGGCTAGTTTTAGGGTTAGCTATGTACTTGTAATTGTTAGGTTTAGGGTTAGCTATGTACAGGTAATTGTTAGGTTTAGGGTTAGTTAGATTTAGGGTTAGCCATGTACTGGTAATGGTTAGGTTTATGGTTAGGTATGTACTGGTAATGGTTAGGTTTATGGTTAGGTATGTACTGGTAATTGTTAGGTTTAGGGTTAGGTATGTACTGGTTGTAGTTAGATTTAGGGTTAGCCATGTACTGGTAATGGTTAGGTTTATGGTTAGCTATGTACTGGTAATGGCTAGTTTTAGGGTTAGCTATGTACAGTACTTGTAATTGTTAGGTTTAAGGTTAGCTATGTACAGGTAATTGTTAGGTTTAGGGTTAGGTATGTACTGGTTGTAGTTAGATTTAGGGTTAGCCATGTACTGGTAATGGTTAGGTTTATGGTTAGGTATGTACTGGTAATGGTTAGGTTTATGGTTAGGTATGTACTTGTAATTGTTAGGTTTAGGGTTAGCTATGTACTGGTAATGGTTAGGTTTATGGTTAGGTATGTACTGGTAATGGTTAGGTTTATGGTTAAGTATGTACTGGTTATGGTTAGGTTTATGGTTAGGTATGTACTGGTTGTAGTTAGATTTAGGGTTAGGTATTTTTTGGTAATGGTTAGTTTTATGATAATGGTCAGGATTTACAGACATTAATGAAAAGTAAATGGAAGTCAATGCAAAATTCCTTTAAAGATAGAAGGACATAAAAGCTGTTTTCGCACTGCACAGCCCTTCCTGGCCCAGCTCGTCCGGGGTTGGCCCTGAGCCCAGCCTGGCCCGCCCACGCTCATTTTGCATTGTGCGGAGAGCCGCCTTGAAGTGGGTGGGGAGTTCTTACCGACCGTCGTCCACTTCGACCGTTGTGGTCTTTTATGGTCCGGTAGTCTGACTTTAGCTTCTTTAGCTTCTCACGGCATTGCTTCGAGGTCCGACTGAAGCCAGCCAACGCCATTTCCTCCGACGCACGCTTAAAAACTTTCTCATTGCGTGTGCTGCTGTCCAGCTCCCTCTGTACACGCTCGTCTGCTATGTAGTTTAAAAGGAAGCTGACTTCATCGTTAGACCACGCAACGGGGGCTTGGGAGGTAGACATGTTTCCCTAACGTAAAATGGAGGTTGTTGTTAGAACGATGCAGTCGCAGTTGATGACTCAACCGCACTGCTGCAAACAACAAACCAAATGATGAGCAGTACATGACGTCAAACTGGGCCCGGGAGCTCGGCCCGCTTAGAACCTCGGTCTGTCGGGTTCTAAAACTCGGGCTGGCCCCGGCCCGAAAAGGCAAATGCGAACAACACGAACCCGGGTTTACTGGATTTTCTTAAAAACATTTTTTTTTCCTTGACAGAAGAGGCCTTTAGTTGGAAGTCAAGCTTCATTTTTAAGTCAGTGTTGTTATTGTATACATATATACATGTGACTCTTTAATGATACAAACCCAAATCATGATCACAAACAAGCAGCGTTTGGATACAAACGAATAGGCTGCCTTTTCTTTTCTTTTTTTAATTTTAAATGGTTACCTACTTTGCTCCCACCATTAACAAACGTACAAAATAAAAATGAAAAGATAAAAACAGCATAAAAATCCTAAAATCCTACATCATCTTTCACTGAAAGAGATCCTGATGAAAATCTCCTGATAGATCACCATCGACGACGATGTAATTGCTGCAGTGTGAGCAGTGCAGGAGCTGGATGGTGTTTTTAAAGTGTGCGATGAATCTAAATGCTACACAGCATCTGATCCGATCCGCAGTTTTAACTGTAAGTTTGAAACTTAGTGATCAATGTTAGGATTTGTTGACAACAATGTTTTAGGCTGTAAATATTTGAAACTAAGTAAAGCGTTGGATGTGTTAGCACATTACAAAACGATGAAGAGACACTCCCCTCCTCCGTAGCATCATGACAGTAAACTCAGGAAACACGCATCTGTCTGTTGCGCTCCAATCAGTAAAACCAACGTGGAAACAATCTGTCATGTCGGTGGATTGCTTAGGAGTAAAGCTTTAAGTGAACGTTTCGTTTTCATAGTGGGCGTGAACAAACACGGCTCCACAGCTGTTTGATAGCGTCCATACACAATATTTAAAATACACTAAATTCCATCCATCTATCCATCTATCCATCCATCCATCCATCCATCCATCCATCCATCACCTTTACTTGTTTCTTCCTTTTCATGTTGCAGGGGGTCACTGGCAATATCCAGTTCGCAAGTCTATCACAAAAGACTGGATTATTGTAAAGAAAAAGGAAATCTATAGTATTTTGCCAATTTTTATAAAAACTAAAACAATAAACTTGTGCGTTTGTTTGTTTGTTTGTTTGTTTGTTTGTTTGTTCAATTGTGAAGAACTTGATTATCCTACGTTGAAGAAATAAAGCATAACGTTAAAAGGAGTATAATTTACTCTGTGTATTAGTACTAATATCCACATAGTTGCAAAGGAAATTACAGGAAAATAGCTAAAACTCTACATTTGTGTTGTTTGTACAACCAGTAAAGTTCAGTTTTATATTAGTTTTGGTCGAAGCTTGAAAGAGGCGCTGCAGAGGGACCACAGAGCTCATGTGGCTACAGAGCCGCAGGTTGCAGACCCCTGGTCTAAGGGAACTCTCAGCTCTGGGTGAAACGTCACGCCATGCTAGTGCTATGTCACAGTCACTGGTGTCGGGTTGTTTCCAGAGCCTTTTGACATTCTTGGTCACAGCTGAGCCATAAGGCCAGTCTTGCATCAAATTCTTGACAAGTCACGCTGATGCATGTGCCATCTACTGTCAACAGTCTCCACCACCATGGTGACCATCAACCATGATATTGCTGCAGCAGTTTAATGCATGCTTAAAACCAGCAAGGACACATTAAGTGTAATGGAGGGCCTGCTGTAGTCAGCTCACACCCTGAACAACTCATCAAAAGGGTTTGCAAACTTTGACAGGAACCGTTTATATTGATTTATTATGACAAACACGTGAGGCCACTTTGTTAAGGATAAAAATCAGCTAGCAGTGTTCAAAAAGTATCCGTTCTTTCCACAAACTGCACTTTTGTATCTGTATTTTTCAGGGTGACACTTCTTCGTCGGTGCTAAACTTTATTTAGCATGCACAGCTGCTAACCTTGCTCCTGTCCCCACGGCCATCTGTCCAGATCGATGCGCCACCTCAAACATTCCTTTGTTGCTGCATATTCTCTGTCCTCTTGTCCAAAATGAGGAGGCAGCGAGGTGGAGGCTTCTGTCAAACGGAGCCAAACTAATGAGGTCGCTCACTGATCTACTGGGTGTGTGTGTGTGTGTGTGTGTGTGTGTGCTGTCAGATGGGACCACATAGTCTCACTGCCTCAGCTGTAAAAACAGCAGAAGTCAGTTTGAAGCATCAGAAAGTGTATAAACGTTGTGTGCAAACATAATGTGAGGAGCTAGATAAGACAGAGCTGAAGCGGCGATGGCGGTGGTGATGATGCAACCTTTCATCATGGCTTCCAGCAAACAGCCCCAACTGACGGCCCATCTCCGCATCATATCAACAGTGTGAACGTTCATGAAGCGTTCACTCTATTGTCATCCATTTTTCTTCCGTGCATCTTTCGTCAGCTTTCTCGTCAAACAATTTTTGTGCTATTTCAGTAAATCACAAATCAAAACGTTCAGCTCTTTCGGGAAAATCCTGCTGTGACTTTTGGTGTTGGTGCAACTTTAGCTTTTTGAAATATTTAGCCTTTTCTGCTACTTTTTGCTCATAGAAAATGAAATGAGCTCATTTTACATCCTTCAGATCTTTAGATGTGTTTACAACTTTTTACTGCTCCTTTCACTTTTTGTTCTGCTTCAGCTTCTTTCAGCTTCTTTCAGCTTCCTTCTGCAAATTTAAACTTTTTCAGCTACTTTCAGCTACTTTCAGCTGTTTTTTTTTCAGCTGTTTTGTGCACCTTTCTGCTTTATTCTGCCAATTACAACATTTTTGTGCAACATTTTTCTTTCTGACATTTTCAGCTTGTTATGCTCCTTTCAGCTTATTTCTGCAAGTTTCAGCTATTTCCGCTCCTATTTAGCTGTTTTATGCTAATTGTAGCTTTAACAGCTAATTCCACATTTTTAGCATTCATTTAAACTTTTTTCAGCCTAATTTAGCAAAAAATATGCTCTCTCCACTTCCTTCTGGTAATTTTAGCTTCTTTCAGCTTTTTAGCTTTTATTCAGCTGTTTCTTTTTTTGTGTGTGCAAATTTCTACCTTTTTTCAGATAATTTTCACTTTTTTGTGCTCAATTCTGCTTCTTTTAGCCAATTAGTTCTAACTGGCCAAACTTGTGCTCTCTACTCTTCCTTCGGGTAATTTAAGCTTCTTTAGCTACTATTCAGCTTTTTTTTTTATTTTTTTTTATTTATTTTTTTTCTCAAAATTTCATATTTTTTCCAGATAATTTCCACTTTTTGTGGCCATTTTTGCTTCTTTCAGCCTAATTGGGCACAAATGTGCTCTCTACATGTAGGCTTCTTTCTGACATTTCAACTACTGTACCGTAGTTTTCAGCTAGTTTTTTTGTTGTTGTTGTTAATTTCACTTTTTTATTGCTAATTAACTCATTTCTGTGCTCATTTCTGCTTATTTACCAAATTCAGCAAATATGAGTTATTTCTGATTTATTCTGCTAACTTAGGCTTGTTTTTCCATTTCAGCTCATTTTCAGCACATTTTTAACTACCGGTTATTTCAGCTGCTTTTCATCAAGTTTGCAATAAGCTTCCACACTGCATTTTTGCAGGAAATGCAATTCCTCTAGTTGTTCTTGTCACAGGAGAACTGCAGCGTACTTTGCTGTTCTCCCTCTGAAACTGTGCACAGTAACTCGGTGCCACGCTGCTGCACACATTCAGTCGGCAGCGGCAGAAAGGAAACGCTCGCCGTGCAGGAATTCAGATTAGCAATCCTCATCTGTCAACTGCAACTCCTTGATTGATGGCAATTTCTGCTTTAGACAGAAGACTGACAGCCTGTATGCAAATTTGCCTGAGCATTAAAAATGCAACTCGCCAGCTGTTGTTGGTTGAATGAGTCAGTTTTAATTATTTTTTCAAGATTTCACTCTGGCTGATACGAAACGCAGCCAGGCCACGGCGGCTGGGCGAGGCGATTACCTCAGACAAAGGCCTCCATTTTGCATGCACTTCATTACAGTACCTTGCTAAGCTCAACTTTTAATTTTGCCCTGTGGAGGAATCAAATTGTTTTTTTTAATGGCAGGCAATTATTGTTTTTATGAACGTGATGTGTCTGGAATATTGGTAATGAACGGGTAGAATTAGTGAGGGATGTTATCACAGAACTTTTATTTACAATGCCAACACAGAGCATTAAGAAGCGTATGAGGCTTTAATTGAGCTTTTTTTAATGGAGCAAATTGTTCTGAAAAACAGCCCATTAGAAAAATTCAGAAAACCATATGGTGGCCAGGATGGATCACATAGAAATGTCTGTTTCCTGCAAATGTCCTCTTTCTTGTCTGTGGGGTAAATCAAGTGACAACAGGCAGCATCATTTCCACTTCTTGTAATCGACACTCTTGTTTGATGATAAAAACATGTGGCCATAAAAAAAAGCTTTGGAGCTGCTTGAAGGAGCACAACAACAGGAACTAAAGTGATTCAACAGGAAAGAAATGAGCTCTCGGATGCAGCGCTCGTTTCCTAGCAATCAAATCCTGGTCCAGTGACTCACCTGAGACTTCAGTCCAGCTTCAGCACATTTAATAACCTGAGCACCTGTCCAAGCTTTGGATGCTGCGTTCTGTTGGAGACTTTATTTTTTCTTCAGCCCTTCAAGGGTGTTTTTCTGTCTGTAATGATGTAGCTGAGACTTGTTGAGCCATTTAAGTGGCAGAGAACTGCTGTGGTCTGGAATGGGAAATCATGCTTGAGGCGTTGCAAATTCTGGTGCCAATCAGCTGCTAGACAGACCTGAACTGGAACCACAACAGCTTCCCTGTACAATGGATCGACAAGCTCCCAAATCAAACAATCCTCTTTACCACAGGGTGGAAGTTAAATTAGCTACCACTAATGATAGTAGGGGGGAAAAAATCAGATTCAGAATGGATTATATTGTTATTGCACACAAGTACAGCGAAATGTTGTTCCTTGCAGTCGTCTGAAGGATAGACAGAAGTGTACCGGGACTGTGGCTTTCTATGAAGCGTTGCCCTTATCGCTTAGTCAGAGTCAGAGTCAGAGAGAATTTATTGTCATTTGCACCGCATGTAGTACATGTGTTGAAAACGAGATTACTGTAACTCACTTCTTTAGCTTTTCATCAGACTGCTGCTTGTCGTTCTCCAGGTCCATGACTGTTTCTTGAGCCAGCTTCAGATCTCCTTCCAGCTTTCTTTTAGCTCGTTCCAGATCCATACGAATCTTCTTTTCCTGCTCCAGGGAGCCTTCAAGCTATTTTTGAAAATAAACGTAAATAATTTGTGTTTAATTTTCAAGTACTATAGTGAATTTGGCCTCTGTTGTTGATAGTACTCACATCATCCACTTGCTGCTCCAGCTTTGACTTGGCCTTCGTCAGACAGTTGACTTTGTCTTCCTCTGCCTGTAGATCGTCCAGGGTCTGCTGATGGGCCTCTTGGAGGGCTTTCTTCTCTTTTGTGAGTTTGACGATGGTCTCATCTTGGGAAGACATTTCTTCAACCAGGTTTTTAACCTGGTTTGAAAGATTCAGGGGTTTTAAGTATTTTGTGAAGAGTGGATTCTATAATCTTACTCTGTGACTGATATACCGGTACCAACCTTGTTTTCAGTGGCATGTTTCTCCTTTTCCACTTTGGCCAGAGTGAGCTCCAAGTCATCAATGTCCTTCTTTAACTCAGAGCACTCGTCCTCCAGTTTCCTCTTCTTCGCTGTCAGCTCAGCATTGATCTCCTCCTCATCCTCCAGTCTCTCAGACGTGTCTTTGGCCTTGGCCTCAAGCTGGATTTTAGCTTTAATGAGCTGCTCACATCTTTCCTCTGCATCAGCAAGGTTTTCACCATCCTAGATATGCAATGACACACAAATGCAAATTCTTGAACAGCTTTAGCAAACCAAGTATTTTCCAGCAGTAACTTAACCAGGCTCCTTAACACACCGACTGAATTTGTAGTTGCATGTCATTCTTCTCCTGGAGGAGAGACACCATCTTCTCCTCCAATTCTTTCTTCTTAGCCAGAGCCTTTGCCAGCTCTTCTTTGGTCTTTGCAAAGTCCTCTTTCATTTGAACCATCTCCTTTTCTGTTTCTGCGCTCTTCAGCAGAGGTTTGATCTTAAAGTACAGCTTCATCCATGGCCAAGTTTTGACGTTCATGAAAGATCGAATGTTGTACTGGATTGAATAAATGGCTTCCCTGAGGATTAAAAATATTAATTAAGCATATATACCGGTATACATTAACGTAATTTATAAGCTGAAGTGTGTAAAGTACCTCCGTTCCATCATTTTGACAAACTCGCGTCTCATGAGGAAGCCTCTACAGACAGCCTGGGTCATTGTGACCAGGATTGCAAGTTTTTCATCTCGCATCTCCTCCAGAAGACCCAGCAGACCGGCCTTGAAGAACACCTAAAAAACAGCCCTGACAATTGTAATTTGTAGAAAGGCTAACCTAAAATGCTAACTTTTTAAATGATGATTTAGCAGTAGTCCATAAAAGGATCCACATTATATTACCATACCTTTGTATGTCCAAATTTGTACTGAGTTTG
>JBBPBX010053725.1:0-23740 GCA_038048925.1 Garcialebias charrua | reverse complement strand
GTTTCAAACAGGATGTGGACTGTTTCAAACAGGATGTAGACGTTTCAAACAGGATGTAGACGTTTCAAACAGGATGTAGACTGTTTCAAACAGGATGTAGACTGTTTCAAACAGGATGTAGACGTTTCAAACAGGATGTAGACTGTTTCAAACAGGATGTAGACTGTTTCAAACAGGATGTAGACTGTTTCAAACAGGATGTAGACTGTTTCAAACAGGATGTAGACTGTTTCAAACAGGATGTAGACTGTTTCAAACAGGATGTAGACTGTTTCAAACAGGATGTAGACGGTTTCAAACAGGATGTAGACGTTTCAAACAGGATGTAGACGTTTCAAACAGGATGTAGACGGTTTCAAACCAGATCACCAGCCGGTGATGCTAAAAATATATACAGTATCTAGAAATGGTGCTTCAAGCAGTGACTGAGCTGAGAACCTGTCGCCTTCCTCTGCACTCCGTGACGAAACAAAACGAGTTTTATCACAAAAATATCCACCTGACTGAAAACCTTTCAGATTAAAAGCCCAACATGTTGGAGTTTCAAACTAAGACTTTTGATGAGAAACAAATGACTAAACGCATCGACTTTTAGGTCAAACACTGAACGTGAGGCCATGCACGTCCAACACTCAGGCTGTGTGCTGGAACGACTCTCAGCCACCGTCAGACGTCACCTGATTGAACATCCTTCTGTCAGCCAGTGATTGACAGATTATCAGTCAGTGATTGACAGATTATCAGTCAGTGATTGACAGATAATAAACCAGTGATTGACAGATTATCAGCCAGTGATTGACAGATTATCAGCCAGTGACTGACAGATTATCAACCAGTGATTGACAGATTATCAGGCAGTGATTGACAGATTATCAGACAGTGATTGACAGATTATCAGCCAGTGATTGACAGATTATCAGCCAGTGATTGACAGATTATAAAACAGTGATTGACAGATTATAAAACAGTGATTGACAGATTACCAGCCAGTGACTGACAGATTATCAACCAGTGATTGGCAGATTATAAAACAGTGATTGGCAGATTATAAGACAGTGATTGGCAGATTATCAGCCAGTGACTGACAGATTATCAGCCAGTGATTGACAGATTATCAGCCAGTGATTGGCAGATTATCAGACAGTGATTGACAGATTACAGTGATTGACAGATTATCAGCCAGTGATTGACAGATTATCAGCCAGTGATTGACAGATTATCAGCCAGTGATTGACAGATTATCAGCCAGTGATTGACAGATTATCAGCCAGTGATTGACAGATTATCAGCCAGTGATTGACAGATTATCAGACAGTGATTGACAGATTATCAGCCAGTGATTGACAGATTATCAGCCAGTGATTGACAGATTATCAGCCAGTGATTGACAGATTATCAGCCAGTGATTGACAGATTATCTGCCAGTGATTGACAGATTATCAGCCAGTGATTGACAGATTATCAGTCAGTGATTGACAGATTATCAGTCAGTGATTGACAGATTATCAGACAGTGATTGACAGATTGTCAGACAGTGATTGACAGTTTGAGGTTCATGAAACGTCAGATTATGGTCGAGTCTCAGCTTCTACACCAACTTTTAGACATTTCATGTCAAGTGATGCGAGCTGTTTCCAGCTGTTCAACATCTGTTCTGTGGTTTCCTGCAGAGTGGGACCAGTTCAGGGCGTGGCGCAGCAGGCGGTGGCCTCGCCTCTCTTTCACAACGTTTGGGCTTTTCGCCGTACAGACGACGTCCCTGCAGACTCGTGGTCGAGCGGCGTGACGCGGGTTTTATTGTGAAGTGGTTGTCCGGTGCTCAGCTCTGCGGCTACGCCGCCGACCTTTGACCCAGCGTTGTTCCCCTCGGCTTCACGTTTTTTTTATTGTTTGTAAAAACCAGAGCAAAAGAATAAAAGTATTTACTGAGCTGTGTTTGAACATTAAGGACACGTGGGTAGAATTAACTGAATAGATATTGCTTTTATTTTGAAAAGCTGCTGTGTTTTCTAACCGATGGTGACATGTTGTAACAAAAGTGTGTATTCAGACTAAATAAAGAACTCTTTCCTGACAAGAGTCGAGTTTTTGTCTTTTAGTTGTTTCTGCTGCACGGCTCAAGGCAAAGATGAAATATTTAATAAATTCATAAACGTCTGTTTCTGATCCAACATGGCTGCATCACATTTATTTTCATCAAACCAGTCACAACTGTTTGTTTACATCATTTGTTGTTAAAAGTACAAACATAATATGTCACGCCTGATAAAATTGATTTATCCCGGTCTTACCTCTAAAACTGTCAGGAGCCGTCAGTCGTTTAGAGTTTTGGTCATTTGTTAATTTTCTTCGTACTTTGGTTGTTCATGAAGATTGTGTGGTTTGGTTTGGAGTGGGGGCAGTGACGGGGCCTGGCGAGTGGGCGGAGCCACTTTATCCACCACTGGGAGCAGAGGTGGAGCCAGAGGGTGGCCGGTGGTGGCCTCAGCCCCGTTGCTCCCTCCTCACTTCAGGAGGTCGTAGAACAGAGGTGGGCAACTTTTTTCCCCAAAGGGCCACATCGAGACGTTTAAAGCAATCAAAGGGCCACGTAGAGAATTATAAAATACATTTTCTTTATGACTGATTATGTAGAAGACTTTTCAAGTTTTTGCTTATTGTAGCATAGTTGGCATGCTTTATAAAATCATATTTCCAACATCGTATAGGAATATAAGACATATTCTGTAAATTGACTCTTACGACATTATTTTATACGCGTTAGCTAAACATGTATGTTAGCAGAATATGTTTCTAAGTCTTTAAGGTTCAGTCTAGTTCTGGAAATGCAATGACATTAAAAATGTTTTTAACAGGTTTTGTGTAAAATGTTTAATTTTAATTTCACTAAGTCTCGTTGAGAAATTGCTGCTTTTTAAATTTTTTAATAATTTTTGTTTTTGTTTTAAATAATGATATTGGAGGCCTGATGGAAATTGTCCAAGGGACACTTTTGGCCCTCGGGCCTTCAGTTGGCCCTGTCTCTTACAGAGTCACCTTTAACAGGAATAACATGAAGTGGGTTTGATTTTCTTCCAAAAAAATATTGTGTATTTGACCAAATCTGTTGTCTCCTCGGAGTAAAATGCATCGTTCCAGAAGTTTGATGCTTCATTCAGACGAGACTTTGCCGTCACGTTCCTTCTAAAGTTAAACCTCCATGTTTGAACGTCCACGTCACTGAAATATGAATCTTATTCAGAGAATAAAATTTTCTAAACCAGATATTCATAAACAGACACTTTCTACATAAATCATAATGCCAACACTTACCACAATAAACTTCATGAACCTAAACTTTCCTTTCATTCAGAAAATAAATCACCTTCTGTTAGGAAACAATGAATCTGGTCAGACCCTGAAAATATCATTAAAAAGATTAATACATTTTATTTATAGGTGCATTTCTCACAATCAAAATTAAAAGTCAACGCAGAAGAGTAAAGACAATAAAATCAATTATCAGAAACATAAAATAATATAACAATAATGATGTGTCCGAGAATATTCTCTAAACTTGGCTAAATGTTTGTAAACCAACTAAAATTCGGCTACATTCAATCAGACTGGCACAAAAAAAAAAATCACTTTTATTTATGTGTCCAGTGATTATTCTCTGAAAGTGTTTTTAAAACAGTGATTTTCATTGTCAAAGAGTGAAAGTTTAAGAGAATCATCTGTGAAATGCCTGATGTTTCACTCGATTTGTGCGTTTTCAGGTCAGTGGGTTGTGGCAGCCATCTTGGATCTGAGTTGATCTGTTGTAGATGTGTAACAATGGTTATTTTTTGCAAAGTTCAATAAGAAATGACCCCTAGTTCGTGAAATATTTTGCTAATGGCACAAAACCAGATCACCTTTGTACGATGAAAGACGTGAATCCATTAATAATGAATTTATGACAGCTGGGTCCCATGTTACTCTGTTTCTGCTGCACATCATCACAGCTGTGTCCACATCAGCCCGGAGGAAGAGGAGGAGGTTCACTGCAGAAAGATGTACCTGTTGTTTACATGTCTGTCCAGCAGGGGGAGCCAAACACCAACACAAACATAAAGTGCCCATTTAGTAGAAAATTATTTCATCATCAGTTCCTTTTGTTTGGAATCTAGAAGCCAAAAATTTTCAGATTTTAACATGAATTAAAACTTTAAAATACCATTCTGCTTATTTATTTAGTTAGTTTTTTGTTTTGTTTTAGAATTTCTATTTTTAAAACTTTACAACAGGTATGCTCAGTTTACCTAAATATACTCTTCTTCTCACTTCCACTCAAGACGTACACACAGAGGAATAGCACTTTGAGATTTTCATTAATGAAAAGTGCATTATAAATTGAATTCATTATTATTATTATTATTATTATTATTACGGTATTATTATTATTATTATTATTATTATTATTAGGAATACGCTGTCGCACCCTGTGGTCACAGAATTTGATAGGTCACAGAATTTGTGTGTAACACCGGCAGCCCACGCCCGAGCACCAGAAACGCTCAGAACAGATTTCTACTGCTCCAGTCGTCCACTAAAGCAGCACAAAAACAAAAAATCTCAGGCAATCTTCAAGCAACTAAAAGGTTTGTGAAAGAAGCATTTATACTTAATTTTGTTTGAATCTGTTGTTTGTTAGTTCGTCCATGATGACGGAGCGCTCCTCTGCACGTCCACCAGTTAAAAATGTAAACAGAACATTTATTTAAAACAATAATTTTAGGTTCCTTACTGTATCAAATGTTTTGCATCGTTTGATATTTATACCAAATATAGGAACAAATAATACAGGAGTGCATAAAATTGTGTAACTTTAATTACCAGTAAGGGCGTGACTTTAAAGTTGGTGGGGACGCCACATGGGCAAAGCTAGAGGGACGCCTTTGTGAAAGAATAAAGCCAAAAAATGTGAGTGATGTCTACTAATTTAATTCTTACAGTTAAAAACATAGCTGTTAAAGTAGTCTCTAATGTATTTTGTGCAGAAATAGCACATAAATGTAAACTTAACAAGTTTCCAAAAGCGGATAAATCCACAAAAAACTAAA
Source organism: Garcialebias charrua (assembly GCA_038048925.1). NCBI lineage: Eukaryota > Metazoa > Chordata > Actinopteri > Cyprinodontiformes > Rivulidae > Garcialebias > Garcialebias charrua. Next base: position 18,656 of record JBBPBX010053725.1, on the reverse strand, counting down.
ACAATCAGAGCTTTCTACATCAGAAACTGAACAACTCACAGAAAAGCACAGATTCATACTGATGCTAATGAAAATTTCTGTATAGTAGCCATGCAGGGAATACTTCACCCTCAGATAACTGTGATATTGATTGTGATTAACAGCACACAATTAAAACCCTTTTAAACCTAAGCCTCAAATTTCCGCCTGGCATTTTTTACTTGTTTTTCACTAGAAAATATGAAGAAAATGACCTATGGCCAAGTGCTTCAGCACATTTGTTCAGAATATTTAGATCTTTCAATATCTGCCATTATTTTACATTATACTTGTTACAAAACAACTATTAAAATTGTTTAACATCAAGAAAAAACAAAAGGCAAAATTAGATTTTAGAGATTTTATGCAAATAAAACACTGCATTTGAACATGATGTACAGATTTTGCATCACAAATTAACAATTTCAACACTATAGAACATATTTACAATGTTTTTTTATTCTTATTTTTACAAATAAGAAACAAACTAACAATTCAAATTATTTACAGGCGAATTTCCCCTCCCTACATTTCTCATTATCTTCTACACAAACAATGTACAAACTGATTAATATTATATTTTACAGACTAGATATACTATTCCAAAAACAAAATAAAATGTAAAAAATAAAATAAAACGACATCATATTATATGTACCCAGTATAAAACTATTATCCACAAAGTAACAGCCCTCATTCATTCAGAAATAAAATTCAAAAAGTTATTAGATTGTTAGATCAAATGTTTTTTTCAGCTTTTTCTTCAGAAGAACAAAAAGAAACTTCTCCAAATTCAAATCATCCAGGAATCTCCTTATTGTCTTTTTATTCCTTGATTTGACATAGTTTTATCTGAATCTCTGCTCTGCTGCTCATGTTTTTCCTGCTCAAGCTGCACTCTGTTCGTGCTGAAGACAAAAGACTCGCTTTCCAGGGCGCTTGCAGCTGTGGGAGGGTGACTACCGTAATACCAGCAAAAAGAGCCTAAAAGCGCACTTTTTTTTCTTTCAAACACCGTTTGAATTTTTCTGATAGCACAAANTCCTGCTCAAGCTGCACTCTGTTCGTGCTGAAGACAAAGGACTCACTTTCCAGGCGCTTGCAGCTGTTGGAGGGTGACTACTGTACAGTAATACCAGCAAAAAGAGCCTAAAAACGCACTTTTTTTTCTTTCAAACACCGTTTGAATTTTTCTGATGGCACAAATGGTTGCAGAGTTACGGTAATCTAAAAATAGCTTGGGAAAACGTGTGGAAAAAGTGTCGGCGGAGGGTTTTAAATGGCTGAAACCAGAGCCATATAGAGAGAGAGAGAGTTGTGACATCTTTGAACTCACCGACAGGCGGTCACGTGGTTCCTGCAGCTCTCATGTTCCAAACAGCTGGTCGCTGTCAGTCAGTTTGAGCAGCACAAAAAAAACCCACTTTTCTTACTTTGTCCGGCATCTTTCAGCAGTGGTGGAGAAAGTACTCAAACACTGTACTTAAGTAAAAGTACAAATAAACAGACAAAAATGTACTCTAGTAAAAGTAGAAGTACCATATTAATATTTTTACTTAAGTAAAAGTAAATAAGTACTTGCTTTTAAAAATACTTAAAGTATTAAAGTAAAAGTACTTGCTGAATGTATTAACTAATGCAATGGTCTACAATACCATTAAGTGTGCGTACTGTATGCATATTTTCTGTAATACATTAATAGTGTTGAGCCATTTTAATGAACAATGCTGCAGATAATGCATGTTTTTATTGTGTTTACTCTGTGACACAGTTCACACTTGGACTTTTGATTCTGTGTGTCAGAATTTCAGTGATGAGTTAAATACCATTAAGCAAAATAAGAAAGAGGAATGATTATACCTTTGAAAGTTTTTATTTAACACAAAATAAAACCAATGTGTCATTTTAACTGCAGTAAACACATTTAAGTAAAAGTTGTCTGTTTGAAAAAAGGAGCATTAGACACAACTAACAAAGGAATAGATCACTTCAACTCGTTTGTCATCAACTCTAGTTAAAATATTGTCTAGTCAATCTTGTAATGGATCAACAATGAACAATACTTTAACTTCCTGACAACATTTTCAAAACTTGGACCTGAGTGTCGAGACATTTGGAGAAATCTCTTGTCTCCTAACATCCCATGAACTGACACATTTTAATATTGCAGCAAGAATTTCTTGTTCAAGTTCAGAAGAAGTTGGTTTTCAAAGTTTTTGAGTCCATGTCTGGCTCTTTAGGGAGAGAGAATCTGTCCTGCTGTACTGAACAGTCTTTCAATAGTCTTTCAATAATATTTCAATAGTCTTTCAATAATATTTCAATAAAGCCATGGGTGTTGTGTATCTTCTGGATGAATCTTTGTGGTGGAATCCATTTTGTGTGTGTTAGTGGTGCTGTGGGTGCTCCCAGCTAAATGACTTATACACAAGAATATACATCATTGGTCCAGCTCTTCTTGAAGGCAGGTCTAATGTTACCTGTCCACTTTGCAGTGATTCAGTGGACCAACTCCCCTCTCAACATCAGTTACTTTCAAACTAACGACAAATCAAAAAGTTGCAACGTGAATGTAACTTGTAACTCAACACATTATAGAAATGTAGTGTAGTAGAAAGTACAGATACTTCATGTAAAATGTAGTGCAGTAAAAGTAAAAGTACCCACATTTAATTCTACTTAAGTAAAGTACAGATACATGAAAAATATACTTAAGTACAGTAACAAAGTATTTGTACTTAGTTACATCCCACCACTGTCTTTCAGTAATTATTGAGCAGCAACAAACCGATTACTTAAATGATTACTGATTATTTCACTGACTATGCGTTTTATTAAAGCATTTTTAAACGTGGAAGATGCATTTATCATTTGAGAATATTTTTCGCAACACTGTTTGCATTTTTACCTGTAAACCCGTGGCATCTTCCACTGAGGAAACGATCTGAATTGTATTTGTTGCCTAGCAAGAAGAACAGCCTGCATTAAATGCTGCTACTGTCATGTTTTATTACTCATTTTAATTCGCCCAATAAACGTACACATTGCTGATGGTTGGTGAAAAAGCTCCGGACATGTCAGGCAGTTTTCTGGTGGCATTTTTTTTACCAACCCTGAGTCCTTGAACTTTGCAAATTAAAGCAAAACACGACGCAGGTATGACCTTAAAACCAGTGGTGTAGTCTACGTGATACTCGGGTATATGGAGTATACCCACTAGAAAAGCTCAAGAATTTCAGTATACCCACTTAAAAGTGCCCAATGGTACACGACATTAGGTACATGTCATTGATACGTTAAACGGTAGTTAAACGCTTCCATAACAATCTATCGGTGTGCAATGCTTTTCTTTGATACTGTTTTATACATTCTATAACATGTTTTTAATACAAAACCACCTGTTGTGCAAAGTTTGTTGTTCATTTATTCAAATATAAGCATCAGAGACATTTGGAACTGTTCAATATGCTTAAAAATCCAAATAATTTGACGATTACATTTTACTAAGTGTACTTTGGTTTCTAAGCACGGTATGCCCACTACAAAAATGTAGACTACACCACTGCTTAAAACCGATAGCTACCGGTTAAATGTGACGAATACCGCTGCGTTGCTATCTTTCCTCCTGTCCATCACATCTCAAGTGAATGATCAATCCAACCACAGTGCTAGTAGCAGTAGCGGGAGCTTTTTGGAGGGAGGCGACAGGTTTTTTATTAGAAGCAGGGGATGGCAGCTCCATCCAGCAGCTAATAATAAAAAGTGTTCTTGTTTTTCACTCCTGTGTCAGCCGGGCTTATATTCAATCCAAAACCTGCTCCTGACAGGTTTTCATAAAATGTTGAAGAAAATGTTTTATTGTATCAAACCAAACAGTTTTCAGGTTTTCATGCCCAGCAAGTTTTACAGAAGTTATTTTGTTTCAAACATTAATCAATAATTAATTAATTAATTAATTAATTCATAATTAATTCTGTTTACATTTATTAATACTGTTTACATTTATTACTACTGTTTACATTTACACTACTTTTATATCTACACTACTGCTGATACATATACAGTATTCTCTGACTAGCCTTATTTAAGGATGCCCAATGTGCCTTATGTGCCTTACTGCATATGCCACTTTGCCTCTATACCAACATCAACTACCTCATACATATACTGTGTACATTAACTCATATGCTGCTTTGCCACTCTTTGCAAATGTCAATGCTAGAACCTTCAGTTTATTTTATAGATATACTTTTTATACTTTTTATACTACTATGCAAAAACTCAGGACAGTGTTACACTTTTACTATTTTATGCTTATGTTTATTAAATGTTTCAGTGTTTTAGTGTTTAGATGGTTACTGTTGCACCGAGGGACTGAGAGAAACGCAATTTCAATCCTGTGTATGTCCTGTACATATTGCAGTTCTGACAATAAAGTTGACTTTGACTTTTGACTTTTAAATGTTAACTCAAATGTCTCATTAAGTGTCATCTTGATGAAAACATGTAACTCTTCTTCTTCTTTTGATAAGACAAGAGTTCTTGTTTCACCAAATAGATATTAACATACAAAACGAATCGCCTAAAAATCAGTTCTAAAGGCAGGCTATGAACAAAAATATTTTTAGAGCAAAACTATTTTGAAAAATATAGAACAAAGTTATTTTAATTGAACGCGCTGCTTGCTTCAGCTGCTCCTCCAGCTGACAGTTTGGTTCAGCATGGCTCCTGATAACAAAACCCATCCATCTACAGGTAGTCCCCGACTTACGAGCGAGTTCCGTACTTATGAGTTGCTTGTAAACCGGAAATTCGTACCTCGGAACAAGAAACACATGTTCTCGTAAGTCTGGATTTTCGCTCGTAAGTTTGAACATTTATGGTAGCGCTACTACGAACACTCGTTTTTCATCAAAAACATTCATACTACTTCATAAACATGCTCAGAAACGTGTTTCCAAACGGTTAGCTAACACACTTTCATCTAAAAACACAAAAAAGTGCTGTATTTTTTACAAATTTACTGCTCGTTCGCCAGCTCGTAAGTCCGGGACCTCGTATGTAAGAGCGCCCGTAAGACGAGGAATACCTGTATTATCTTTACTGCTTCTTCCTTTTTGGGTCGCGCGCTGCTCGCTGGTGCTCAGTCTGCACAGAGACGGGTACACCCTGGACAGATCTCAAGTCCATTTCAACCGGCGAGTCAGCTGACGCGCGCAGCCGCGGTGACAGGTGTCCATCTGAGTGTAACGTGGCTTTTTCTTTGAACCGGCCAGTCGGACCTGCCTCCTCCTCAACAAGTAGCTTAACACCATTTTAAATTGTGCATTCTTATTTAGTGTTTTTGGTGCTATGATTCGTGAAAAACGCATGATAGAAGTCCGAGCCCACGTGCGCAATTATTGCGCAATGCGCCAGCAGCTGCAATCTCTTCACAGTCTGATGAACTGCTGCACTCTTCTTTCTTTCTTCATCCTCTCAACATATAAACTTACTGCCTCCTCATCAACAAGTAAAGTATTGTAGCCCACCTTTACCCTCTGTCTGTAGGTAAGGGCCTCCTAGATTCTTATATGTAGCATTAGACTAAATGTTAACTACTCCTAATTGCTGAACTTTTAATACACACTGTGGTCATCTCACACACACTCTGTTTAACTATAAATAACCAAACCATAAGTAAAATATGAACTCAATTTACTGAACATGTTTTAAACATTGAACAACTTATACTGTACAATATAACACAAAAACGGCATCTGTAGGCAGATTACTCACTATAAAGCTTCAACTATGTGAGGGGCCCACTCACCAACCACACACACAGACACCTGCTGGCTTATCTAACTCTAATGGTACGTCCACACCTAACAGCGTTTCAACTTCAAAAAATCTCGTCACGCACGCAAGTGGATGCACTGGACCCACAGTGGTGTCCAGACCAGAAACGCGAAGCTGCGGCGGTGTGGCGGCGGGGGGTGTGGGAGGAGCTTACCGGTATACCGAGTTCCTCACTGCACTCCGCCAGGCAAGGAGCTTTTTATTTCTGTCTCTGTAGAGCAGACTTGACTGGTCGTGAAGGACTTGTCGCGAACACACAGCTACAATGAGTTTCTCTTCCATAGTACACGACTTCGCGGGTTTTTTCTGTGTCCCACAAACAATACGTCACATAGTTGCGCAATACCCCCGTCCCCTCGTTTCCGCGTCACATAGGGACTCTCCCCCTCTCTTCTCCCCCCGACTCTCCCTGATCAACCAATCAGGGAGAGTTGAACGGCGTTTGAACGTTTGAACGGCGAAATCTTCAACATGTTCAAGGCGTGCTTTGGAGGCTGACGCGGGTTCACGTGCACGGAAAACGCTTTCCAGCACGCTCAACACGCACGTGACGCCCGACGCCAAGACGCGCCTGGAGGCGCGTCCCCCATTGACTTTGCATGTAAACCGGATGCTCCTGAAGTTGAAACGCTGTTAGGTGTGGACGTACCATAACATTAAAGTTGCAGGCCTGAGCGACGCTTGGGAGCGGTGAGGCCCAAAACTTAATGGCCGCTTCACTCATTGAGCAAATAAATAAACCAAACAGTACCTGGTTTAGTAGTTCAGTACAGACCCTGGTCCCAGTTTAGGCGAAGAGGAAATCCAAACCAAGATGGCGATGCAATCAGCTCTCTGCTGGTCCAGGTCCCTCCCCAATGAGCAATGTCCAGGGGCACGCTTCTGGCAGTCCACAAACACTCCAGTCCTGACCAATCTTCACCTCCAGGCCGGAATGATGAAGATGCAGTCTCCCCAGCAAGCTGAACAAGCTACACTAGGTTTACTGTGCAGCATTCACTGAGCTAGTGAATGCTAAATGTTTAATGTTAAACTGCCTCAAAGTGCAAAAACACAGAACTGTAGGACAAACTTCAAGCTGAAATTGTCCCTTGTAGTCCCAAAACCATCAAACAGGTCTCCACAGACAAATCTCTGTGTTAGCAATCAGGAAACTTATTTAATTAGTCCAAAATTCAGCACACCTGTCATCTCTGGTGTGCTTGGCTTTCATCAAGCTCAAAACCCTGACTGCTCACACTTCCTTTTGGCTTTTCACAATAAAGCAGAAATAAAATACAAGCAACAAAATGTTATGCTTTCTTGCTTTTAACTTACACTTGTGTATTTTAAACAGTTTGTTAAGCATTTTACAACATAAATGAAATACAATTGTAGCTATATATTTAACTTAGGAGTTTTTAGATTTACAATGACCTAAAATATTTGTCTGGGTTACATTATAACAATTTTATATTGTGCCTTCTTATTATTTGTGTTGTATGATTCATAAAACTGCATCAAAACCAGAGGCAGAACACAGAGGATTATTTTTTCTGAGGAGCGGCAGGTTTTTTTTTTGTTGGTGTTCGTGGACGGGAAGCGGAGAGAACTTTTTTCTTTTCTTTCTGACCAACGGCATGAATGGGGTTTTAATCAGATATACACAGCACAGAAAGTAAAATAGCCTACGTGAACAAAATATTGGTGGGGGCTGTCCCCCTACAGGTCAAGATTGGTGGGGACATGTCCACACCAGTCCTTTGGGAAGTTGCCTGGATTTCTCAATCAATAAAATAAAAATAAAAATCTAGGAGCAAATCATTCATTCATCCATCATCTTTATCCACTTCTTCCTTTTCAAGTCTCGGGGGGCCACTGGTGTCCATGTCCAGCCATCACTGTGTGAGAGGTGGGGGACACCTGGACAGGTCTCCAGTCCATCACAGACAAATAAAATAATTCACAAAATATAAATATAAAAGTAACAGTCTTCAGCCTACCATAGTGCATTAACCTTTAACTCAACATAAAATACAGACTTCACAGTTTTTTTTAAACATATTGATACATATTTAGTAAATAACAAAATTTTGTGCAAACTTACATTAAAATCTCTTCTTAACTGTAATTTATAAACATAAATTGTATAATTTAGATCTGGCTCCAGTCGATGTGTCTCATCTGGTCACTTCAACCTGTTAAAAGACAAATTACAGTAGTTTTTTGTACAACTTGTCTATAAATTTTAGTATAATGTGAGAAAACAACAGTTACCTTTGAGCTGCAGCTACATCAGAACTTCTCCCACGTTATTCTTGTTTCATGCTGGAGCTGTGTGGACCTTTATCTACATGAAGGAATAACGTACGTTGCTTCCATCATATTAAAAATAAAACTAAACCCCCCAACTTCTACTGAGCTGTCTGCTTGTAAATCCTTTGTCATATAGCAGGAGATGGAGAGAGAAATATTCACAGCTGTTGGAGAATCAGCTGGAAATTTGCAGCAAACTTCGCTGGTCGGCTGGTTTCACTTTCATCTTCTGCGCATTTTATCGTCGTCGTCGTCGTCATCATCAACTTTATTCAACAGACTCGTGGTCCACTAAAAAAACATAACACACACAACACATACAGAAAGGAAAAAAAATACAATAATAAAAATTATTAAAAAATCTTATAAAAGACTTTCATACCAATGTTTCCACAGAGCCAACTGTTATCTTAGCACACTGAAAGAGGGATGTGAAAACATTACAATAAGACTGTTCATGGAGCTGCACAAACGACGCTTAAACTTGTACATCAAATTTCTCATGAGCGCCTGAAACGTTCTGACATGTGCATTACATGTGCATTACATGTGCATTACATGTTGTAGTGATACAGGCCCTCTGTCTTGACCTTCAAGTACACCTCTCTGCATCTCTTTGAAACTCTAAGTGTTACACTTTCTTGAAGCTCTCAAGGAAACAAGTGACACTATTACTTTTACAATTATTTTGAATTAATGGACACTAATTAATCAGATTGAACTTTCTCTTTAATGTGTGTTAATTCAGAATTGATCTACAGTATACTTTTTGTCATTTCAATGATGATCTGTTACTTGCATGAGTTTGACCCTTCTGCTGGTTTATTTCTACAATACAAGTGTGCTCTGAAATCTAGGACATGAGTCAGGGTAAAAGCTGTTCACTTCCTTCTCTGTTTTGTCTTCAAGCTAGACTCAACAGGCTAGTCCATCTGGCTGTTTATGTAAACAGTTTTCCTGTTGTCCGTCAAGAGACATTTATGCCTATGGAATTAAACTTCCATCTTTTATTTTGTTAAACCAGCCAATAGTTATTAAGGAGGTGGGAAGACCCCGCCTCCCATATAAAGGTCCATTTCCTGCATTTTCTTTAGAGTGAAAGGAGAGAACTTGCTACCAACTGGTTTTCTCCTCTGGAAGAAGCTGGAGACGTTCCGGTCATTGTGTCAATTAGACCCACGTTTCAGCTGGTGTTACAGTAAAGCTTACTGTAACCACTCACTCAACTTCTGGAAGAATTTGTTTTCTGAAGTTTTATTTTGAAAATCAGTCAGCGCGCTTGACCTTTGTTCCCTGCCGAGGGAGGCGAGTTTCCTCGTATCGTGAATCAGCCACACACGCTGAAGTTTCAACTGGACGTCCGTTGGACAAACCCATCCACGTGTGTGTCCAGACACTTCTCCACTCTTATCTCCAAGAGACGAACCGTCAACAGGTAACGAGTCGTGGTGTGTTTGAACGTACGGGAGCCCAGCAGCTGCTCGTGTGGGGAAAAAGTGCCACCCTGTCTGCTCAAAATAATCAACTTCGGTTAACTTAGCTTTCATCTTCCTCCTATTTCTTCTTTTTCATAAGCCATTAATCTGTTAAGTAATGTGCCAACAGAAAAGTTCCTAACTGTCTGTTTGTTTTAATTTGAATTCTTGTCAACGTAGTTATTAAATCAGAGCTAATATCGATACAAATGTTTAATGTACTTTCATGATAATTTCAATAAAAGGTCTGTTTTCTGGTAGACCAACATAAATTGAAGTCTCTTGTGAAATTACATTTTTGTCTAGTCACAGTTAAAGCAATGTAATACCGGAAAAAGGATGAACTCGCGAATTGGTGGCAAGTTTGTGCAGATAAAGTCTGCTCAGACCTCCATCCATCCATCCATCCATCCATCCATCCATCCATCCATCTTCTTCCGCTTATCTGGGGTCGGGTCGCGGGGGTAGCAGCCTAAGTAGGGAGGCCCAGACTTCCCTCTCCCCAGCCACTTGGAGCAGTTCCTCCGGGGGAATCCCAAGGCGTTCCCAGGCCAGCCGAGAAACATAGTCCCTCCAGCGCGTCAGACCTGCGCATCTAAAATATAGGTAATTCAGTAAACTGACCAGTAAATCCTATATCTCTACAATAATGGTGGCCCAGTAAGTGTTTAAATACCTTACCCACCATCATATTTACTACATTTTGGTGGCTCGTCCGCGTTCCTTAGACGGTTATTAAGTTGTTTTGTGTAGCTTATTGTCACGATGTTTGTTGGCATAGTTCTGTATCCTGTTTTGGACTTATAGAATAGTTTTGGCTGGTGGGTGTCAGAGATTGCTAATCGTGGCATTGTCTGGTACGTTTCCCGTTAGAATTATCTTTTCTTTCATATTTCAACGTATGATTGAAGCTGCGGATGAATGAATGTGTGTGTTTGTGAGACGTTTCATTATGTGTCGCGTGGCTGCATGCATTTTTTCGTTTTGTGACCGCCGTGTCACCTCTGCTTCATTTTATTACATCTGCGGATGGCTGTTGAAGGTCTGTTTCACACATTTGCTGCTCCATTTTACCTAATCTGTTACAACGTGTTGTTAGCTGAGGTTCGGGTGAAACCCACTCAGTTTGGTTCCGACCTCCGGTTCCGATAGACGTAAAGTCCGTTGTTTAAACAGTTAGCGTGCTGCCTTCTTTGGGAGGCGTGGGAGTTAGTCTGAATGTGGTTGGGCTTGTTAGCAGTATTTTCTGTGGTGTATTATACATTTATTTTGTGAAAGAGTGTCCAGATTTTGGGTCGAGGAGCTAGCGTTAGTGGTACCGAGAGGCAAAATGGCTGCTTAAAGCGCTGTGATTGGTCCATTGTGTGTTGTGTTCGAGGAAGTTGGTTCTGATAGACTGCTGGTTGTCAGATTCATTTTTGCACACATTTCTGACAGTTTATCTGTGTTGTTTGGGTTCTATGCACGTGATATCGTCGAAGACTGGCTTAACCGCAGTGTTTTGCGATATTTATGACTGTTTTAGTACGTTGAAAAGTCCGTTCCACGCTATCGTTCGACCGACCGCAGGTCCGTGAACGCACCGCTCGAACGGCACGTCGCGCGTGGGTGGCGATAGGTTTAGGAGACTACATTTCCCATGAACACTTGGGTTTTTGAACTACGGTTCTGTCTTTGCTGTGATTGGTCGATTACGCTGTAGGTGTTGACGCTAAAGGGGGGTGCGGAGCTCACTCCTCGTCAACTTTCACTTCAGCTGTTTGTCCCAGACAAGTTCAGGCTTGTTGTCCGTTACTATCTCTGAAAAGACTGTTTCATCGCGGTGTTTTTGAGATTTTAATGGGTGGATTGGGTCAGTTGCTCTGAGTCTGCCGATCGCCATGTGACCAGGTCACGTGACACCGGGAGCTGCAACTGCTTTATGGGTCCCACCTTATTTCTTTTAAACGCAGTTTAAAAGGTGTCACAGTTCAACCGATTTTGTTCACATGATTTCGTTTTTGTGAGCCTTGGGTTCTGGAGTTTTGTCACGATAAGGGCTCTAGGTCTTTCTGATTGCTGTTTTTGATCCGTTGTTAGACGTCTGTGACTGTTTAGCAGCTCACAGGCGACAACAGCGCCTCTATTGCGGTCAGATAGAGAAATTGCAGTCGCTGTGATAAACTTATCTATCGCGGCACCCCCATCTGCTGGTTACTTTAGAAGACGTAGTCTTCCTGTAATTTGTACATGTTGAATGTTCCTGTTTTAAACTGGAAACAATTTGAAATGTTGTACTCACAGCATCCTTTAATTTGATTTTCGTAGAAAATCAAATGTTGATAGCAGAACAGTTACACAGAAGTAATACAGACTTGTCTGCTTTTTGATAAAACTTGACACTTTTATCATCAATTCTGTGCAAAACAAGCTGTCTGTCCCTGTTTATTTTAAACTGCATGTTTAAAATAACACAGATGAGGCATCTTTTGTCTTGATTTTCACAGAGATCACACAAAGATAGCCGACGTGTTGATCTTGTCACAGGTCGACATATTAATAAAAATCACTGATTTTTATTTGATTTCACATCTTGGACTCCATGTTGACTGCCGCAGGTATCACATGGTGAGACTGCACACTGTGAAATAAGACCCACTTTCCTTGATTTTTCACAGAAAATCAGTACAAAGATGGACGTTCAAACAGGTGCATCACCTGATAGGGCCTCCTCTTTTATCGCACGTAGATGGACATCTGCTCCAGCGTATGCTAATTACTTGGCTGCATGGAACGTCCATCAGGATACGTGGGAAAGTCTCCTGTCGTTCTACGACAGGCTCCTCTCGGCCTACTCCGGGGGCAAAATTGTCCCTGGCTTAGAGGAAGATGAGGAGTTTAAACGTCTTTTCACTACGCATCTCATGCCTTTCCAAATGAAATGTGTTCGCTTAACGTTTGATTGCAAAAAGGACAGCATGGAAAAGATAAAAGATTATGCTGCATGGGTTTTTGAGACAAGGATAAAACCTAGGATTCCATCAGAGGTTTGTCCAGGTCAAAAGGTCACATCCCACTCGCAGAAAATAGAAGAGGTTCCCTCTCCTACAGAGTGCGATAGTAAACAGGTTTTTCATGATAACAAACCACAGATTGTGTCCAGCTGGAACAGTGACTCTGATCGGTTCACGGGGAGTTCTGCTCCCCCTGCCCCTCAGGTTGAAAACCCTGAGATGAGCAGAGAACCACACATGGTAGGTGTTCGCTCTCTAGGTGAACCAAGATGGTTCAGATCGAACCAAAAGAGTTCTCACCTAGGTCTCACAGTGGGTGAACTTCGAGAGAAGTTGATGTCTGGGAACCGTGACCCTTTGAAAAATGGTCTGTCCCGACATGTACCCCGAGAAGCGGCCCTCCTGCCCCTGCCCCTCGAACTGCATAGTTCGAGGCATGCAAAGAGTCACATAAGCTCCAGATTAAGGAAACGATGCCTCCGCCCGTGGACGTGACTGAGGTTGTGAGTTGTTTGTCAGATGATTTGAATGTTACAGTGGTTGACCAAGCTGACACAACGTGTGACGTTGTCCTTGATGATAACACAAACAACGTTGTTGAACCTGACGAAGCGACGCGCAGCACTGCCTTTTGCAACAACTCAGTGCACACAGTTGACAACAACGTCAACACTGACAAAGATGCTGACAGCAAACAAATTGCTGAAAATCCACATCCTTAAGGTCATGAGGCAGACAGCCATCATGATGCTGACAGCGACGAAGATTACACAGACAGAGTCACACGTACACAGAAACGTGTGAAAAAACCTAAACGGTTTCTGTGTAACTTTATAAAAAGGGGGATAGCTAAGAGAGCTTACCTGCCACTCACATTGGAAGGGGTCCTCGCGCAAGAAGCACTCCTGGTTTGCGGCTCAGACGTGTCTATCATGTCAGCCGAACTGTTTGAGGAGCTAAGGACCGCCGCTAACGATGTTGACAGGCAAATACCCTTTGTGAAATACACTTATGGTGAGCAACAGGGCCTCGCAAAGACGAGAACAACCCTAATAGCCATGGTTCACATGCAGATTGGCGAAATGTCACTATACCACCCGGTGTATGTGTCTGATCGTGACTCACTCCAGACTCCATTTTTGGTTGGCCAAGATTTTATAAATCGCTTTGATGCGATTATAAATTATGGCTGTCAGACAATGTGGGCCACAGTGAGCAGTCCACTGCCATTCGTGTTGCCTCCCCAAGGTCAGGACACTGACTGTCTAACAACAGGTACCGCTGAGGTTACATGGGATTCCCCAACCGAGACCACAAACCCGGTAAGTGAACCTTCATATACAGGTGAGACAGAGGAGACTCAACAGTTGGACCAGACTCTGGCCCAACACGAGAACCTCCTCTGTGAGCTGACACCTTCAGCACTCACTGAGCACTACCTACCACCAGTAGAAGAAGGTGTGGAGATCCAAGGGTCCCACACCGATGACGCTGTACTGTCCTGTGGGACAGGTAATTCGGCATACAGCCAAGATTTCAGTGAAGTCTTGGTTCAAGGACATCCGAGTCGTGAAAGTGACAGTCTACAACATGCTGACAGTCACTTGGACTCCATTGTTACAGATTTTGAGGACCCCTCCTCAAACAAAAGGGGGGCATACTCACACTTCCTACCACAGGTAGAGGACGGTGTAGAGATCCAAGGATCACACACCGAGAACGCTGTGCTGTCCTCTGGGACAGGTAATTCGGCTATCAGCCAAGCTTTCAATGAAACCTTGGTTCCAGAGCATTTGAATCTAGAACTACTCAGAAATGACATAGTTCTTACAGACTCAAAGAGCACCTCTTCAGTCATGAAGTGGGAAGACATACATCACAACGACAGAGGCACGCCTGCGACGGCGCCGACAGTTGTGACACACCTGAATTACGCAGAAAGAGGTAAACGTACAGAGATACGTTGGCCGAAACCTGAAAGGTTCCTGTATACTGTCTACTCTAAACTGCGCAAACAGCCTGAACTAAACGAAGGCATCCTAACTCGTGCCCATGGACGGACGTCCACACCTGTGTGCGTGGTCCCTCATGACCACAGGGGGGTGATGTTAGGTCATGCCCACGTCAAGGACAAGGATTTCAATAACCCCACAAACGACAAAGATCTCGCAAACTCACAGACTTCATGGGAAAACAAGGTTATCCAAGCACAGAATAGTAAACAAACTAAACAGTTTAAACTATACTAGTTGCGAAAAGAAACCTTTCCAACTAGAACTTAGAAACGCTAAGCATAAAACCCACTACAAAAAAACTAACCTTAACAACCGCTTAAATCTGCAGGATTTAATTGACATTGGTTATAAAGCTAAGAACTGTTTTTCTTGTGTGTGACACGGTGGAATCTGACGACCAGAGTGAGTTTGACGTAGTGAAACTTTGTTTTTAGTTGCTTAATTGCTACTTTTGTTGTTATTGAAGTTGTATTTGTGTGTGAACACTCCCAGCCAAAAGAGGTTTTGATTAATGTTAGTTGAAGACTTAAATGGATTTAACTATGCCAACATGCTGTTCATTTGGTTAAAGATCTCAATCTTTGAAGAGTCATTGTAGATCAATACTACTTCAGGTACTATAATCTACACTGATCTCCCAATCATTTAGGTAGGACCGATTTGATCGTTTCTATTCTAGATCTATTCATTTTGATGAGTCTCGCCATAGACTTCAAAATTTATAGGGAATACCAAATCTTGCGTCGTTCGTCTAAAAGACAACAGACATTTAGACCAAACTAGATTTCATTTTTTTATTTTAGTTTAACCTAAACTAAATAATGAATGGAGGAATAGTTTGAAAGAAGAGGCCTTCGTTACAGAAGCCCTCCACATTTCTATAGGTATAGATCCCTATATCTGATTTTTACAGCATTGATCCACCCCTTAATTGGTAATTGTAGCTGATCTAATCCATGATAGCTTACATACCAGGTGCATATAGGTAAGGCTTAATGTAGAATCCCTATCATAAGCCCACCTAAAACCACATAATTGCATGACACATTGAACCAGGGTGGCACCGACTGGAAGCCATCCAGCCTGCAACCTTCGATGTGGGGACCTGCTGATCCAACGTTGGTCTTCAACCTTCATCCAAGGCCGCCTCCTCTGCTTCAATCGAGGGATCCCCTCTACATGCTGATTAAAATCCATTCTTGCTGATGAAATCAATAACCCCCATCGTTGTGGATTTACCGTTGTGGATTATAAGACTTTGTTTTCCAAAGGATCACAGACTCAGTTTTCCATGGGTTAACAGACTATGTTTTCCAAAGGATTGAAAGCTTACCGCAATGGGATTACCTACGAACAGTATGGAATTTCCAAAAACATTATGGGAGTATAATTTTGAACTTTTTTGACTTTTTTTTTTTCCACTTGCTAGATTACATAGAGGTCAGAGGCATTCTGTGGTATCCTTTCGTGTTGGAACTCATCTCCAAGGACAGGCGATGACTTCCAAAAAGGGGGACTGTAGTGATACAGGCCCTCTGTCTTGACCTTCAAGTACACCTCTCTGCATCTCTTTGAAACTCTAAGTGTTACACTTTCTTGAAGCTCTCAAGGAAACAAGTGACACTATTACTTTTACAATTATTTTGAATTAATTGACACTAATTAATCAGATTGAACTTTCTCTTTAATGTGTGTTAATTCAGAATTGATCTACAGTATACTTTTTGTCATTTCAATGATGATCTGTTACTTGCATGAGTTTGACCCTTCTGCTGGTTTATTTCTACAATACAAGTGTGCTCTGAAATCTAGGACATGAGTCAGGGTAAAAGCTGTTCACTTCCTTCTCTGTTTTGTCTTCAAGCTAGACTCAACAGGCTAGTCCATCTGGCTGTTTATGTAAACAGTTTTCCTGTTGTCCGTCAAGAGACATTTATGCCTATGGAATTAAACTTCCATCTTTTATTTTGTTAAACCAGCCAATAGTTATTAAGGAGGTGGGAAGACCCCGCCTCCCATATAAAGGTCCATTTCCTGCATTTTCTTTAGAGTGAAAGGAGAGAACTTGCTACCAACTGGTTTTCTCCTCTGGAAGAAGCTGGAGACGTTCCGGTCATTGTGTCAATTAGACCCACGTTTCAGCTGGTGTTACAGTAAAGCTTACTGTAACCCACTCACTCAACTTCTGGAAGAATTTGTTTTCTGAAGTTTTATTTTGAAAATCAGTCAGCGCGCTTGACCTTTGTTCCCTGCCGAGGGAGGCGAGTTTCCTCGTATCGTGAATCAGCCACACACGCTGAAGTTTCAACTGGACGTCCGTTGGACAAACCCATCCACGTGTGTGTCCAGACACTTCTCCACTCTTATCTCCAAGAGACGAACCGTCAACAGGTAACGAGTCGTGGTGTGTTTGAACGTACGGGAGCCCAGCAGCTGCTCGTGTGGGGAAAAAGTGCCACCCTGTCTGCTCAAAATAATCAACTTCGGTTAACTTAGCTTTCATCTTCCTCCTATTTCTTCTTTTTCATAAGCCATTAATCTGTTAAGTAATGTGCCAACAGAAAAGTTCCTAACTGTCTGTTTGTTTTAATTTGAATTCTTGTCAACGTAGTTATTAAATCAGAGCTAATATCGATACAAATGTTTAATGTACTTTCATGATAATTTCAATAAAAGGTCTGTTTTCTGGTAGACCAACATAAATTGAAGTCTCTTGTGAAATTTCATTTTTGTCTAGTCACAGTTAAAGCAATGTAATACCGGAAAAAGGATGAACTCGCGAATTGGTGGCAAGTTTGTGCAGATAAAGTCTGCTCAGACCTGCGCATCTAAAATATAGGTAATTCAGTAAACTGACCAGTAAATCCTATATCTCTACAATAATGGTGGCCCAGTAAGTGTTTAAATACCTTACCCACCATCATATTTACTACAATGTGCATTACAAAACATTTCACTTGCATTGCTGAACCTGGGTTTCTTACGCAGAATTCTCAAGGAGTCGTTATAAGCAACCTGCATGCTAGATTTTTTAAATTTACACCACAGAGGAGCTGCATACAAGGATGTACAGTAAGATTTAAACAAACATATTTTTACCTCATTAGTGCACATGTGAAACTTCCTCCTCAGAATGTTTTCCCGGGTGTACAACATGCGACACTGCCGATAAATGTCATCATCATCACATAGCTGGTCAGTGATGTAGTGACCCAGATATTTAGTTTTTGAGCAAACATTTAACTTTTGTCCTGACAAAAAGAAATCAGGGAAACAGAGTTGTTTGTCTGCTTTAGTCCTACATATTAGCACAACCGTTTTCTTAGCATTGTACTGCACATCAAATCTCAGCCCATAATCAGAGCAGATATTCAGTAACTGTTGAAAACCAGCACTGCTGGGCGAGAGGACAGCCAGGTCATCAGCATACATAAAGTGATTAACCAGGGTATCACCGATCACACATCCAGTTTTACAGAGGTTCAATTCTTTTGACAGGTCGTCCATATAAATGTTAAACAGGGCAGGTGAAAGAAGCCCACCCTGACGCACACCGTTACTCACACCAAAGGAAGCAGAGATGTTATTGCCCCATTTTACATGCATTTTCTGGTTAGAATACCAGTAAACTAAAATTTGTATAATAATATCTGGAACACCTCTCTGTTTTAATTTGTCAAATAACTTGTAATGATTGACATGATCAAAGGCCTTAGAGGCATCAATAAACCCAATTAACACAGACAATTTTTTTGTTAGATATGCTCTTGCTGCCTCTTTCAGAGTCAGAGTCAGAGTCAGAGAGTATTTATTGTCATTTGCACCGCATGTGGTACATGTGATGAAAACGAGATTATGTACACGGGGTCCCAGTTACATCCAACAACAAATGCAAGAGAAAAACAGTAATAACATCTAGAATTAACTAAGAAAAACATCAACTAGTAATACACTAAGCCCTAATATAGTGGGAAAAAAAACATCATTATAAACAGCAGCACGAACATGAGTCTGTATGA
>JBBPBX010053724.1:0-23740 GCA_038048925.1 Garcialebias charrua | reverse complement strand
TTTCTTTATTAACTCTCAAAATATCTTCGGACCCTTTTCCCATTTGCTAAATTCTTTGTCCATCACACTAGGTTTAAAATCTGATTCATATGCAATCCACCTTATTATTTTGCTCTGCTCTGTCAACCCATATTTTACTAATATCTCATTCCATATGTCAAGCGACAATCCCAACCATGGGTCCAGCTCCTCCTTAAAGTGTGCTCTCAACTTTTTATCATTTATAATGGCCTGTAATGGTGTTTTGTTTGTCAAACCGCATTCTATCTCTTTCCATTTAGCTGAATATGATGGATTTCCTATGTCCAGGAGAATCCTTAAGTGTGCTGCCTTATAGTAACTCTTTAGGCAGGGTAGTGCTAACCCCCCCCGATCCTTGGGTAACTGCAGTGTTCTGAACTTGATCCTTGGTCTCCTTCCCTGCCATATGTATCTCGAGATTATTCTATCCCATTCTGCAAACTCTTTGTCTGTCACTTCCACTGGAAGAGTTGTGAACAGATACAATAATCTTGGTAAAACATTTGTTTTTATCATTTCTACTCTTGATGTTAAACTTGTGTATGGGACTAAGCTCCATCTTTCCATGTCCGATTTTATTCTAATCATTAACGGGTTAAAATTTATAGCTTTTAATTTGGACAAGTCTTGAGTCAGATTTACTCCCAGATATTTCATAGTTTTTGAGTCCGATATCCAGCTAAATTTTTCTTTAATTAATTGGTCTGGTTGGTAGTTGAAGGTGAGAACTTGGGTTTTCTTTGCGTTTAGTTTATATCCTGACAGCAGACCAAACTCCTCCAATGTCTTCATTAATGCTGGGATCGACCTGTTTGGTTGTGATAGGTATATCAGTACATCGTCCGCAAACAACGCTATCTTTTGTTCCCCTCCCTCCATGCATACACCCTTTATGTTTTCATTTTGCTTTATCCATTGACTTAGAGGTTCCAAATATATTGCAAATAAGAGTGGGCTAATGGAGCAGCCTTGGCGACATCCTCGATGCAATTTAAACACAGTTGATAAGTTTCCATTAATTTTAATCCTGGCCGTGGGTTGGAAATATAACGATTTTATTGTTTCAATGAATGCTTTGCTAAAACCAAATCTTTCAAGCACCTTATATAAGAAGTTCCACCTGACCGAATCAAATGCTTTTTCCGCGTCTAGTCCCAGTATTACCGCCTCTGTACCTTTTTTAATAATATTTTGCATGACTAGCAATGTGCGCCTAATATTGTCCTGCGTCTGTCTTTGCTTTATGAAGCCTGTTTGGTCCAAGTCAATTATTTCTGGCAAAATCAATTCTAACCGTCTAGCCATGATTGCGTAAATAATCTATAATCTATATTTAGGACGCTTACTGGTCTATAATTTGTACAGTTCAGTTTATCTTTTCCTTCCTTAGGGATGACCGCAATAAAAGCTTCCCTCCAGGATCTTGGCGTTTCTCCTTCCTTTAATACCCAATTAAATGTATTCTTCAACAGCGGAATCAATGGTTTTCTCAACACTTTATAAAATTCAGAAATATAACCATCTGTGCCTGGAGCTTTATTGTTTTTCAAATTAGAAATTTCTGAATTTATTTCTTCTTCCGTAATTTCCTTTGTCAGCAAACAGTTTTGATCATTGGTTATTTTTGGTAAGTTTAATGAATCCAGTACTGTATGCATTTGATTCTCATTATTAATTTCTGTCTGTGAATATAAATTTTTATAATATTTTTCAAAACATTCCTGGATCTCCTCCGTCTTATATTTTATTCTATTTGAGGCATCCTTGATTTTGTAAATATTGTTATTTGATACTTGTTTTTTCATTCTATATGCTAGCAGCTTTGCTGATTTCCCTCCGCCCTCGTAATATCTTTGTTTTGTGTACAAAAGTTTTTTTTAAAGTTTTTTTTAATCTCATCTTCCAGAATGCAGTTTATTTCCGTTTTTATCCTTTTGATTTCTTGGAGTTTCTCATTGTTCCTACAACTTTGTTCATGCTGCTTTTCTAAATCATTTAAATCTTTTGTAATTTACTAAGTTTTCCTTGTTTTTGCCTTTTTAAATAAGCAGCCTTGGCAATCAGCTTCCCTCGCATTACTGCTTTGCATGCATCCCACAATGTGGAGGGAGACACCTCACCGTTATTATTCTCCTTTACATAAATATCGATTTCTTTCGTAAGTTCTTCCTTCATTTTTCCTTGTAATAAATTTGCATTGAGCCTCCACATTGTTGTTTTTGTTTCTTTTGTCATTTCCAAGGTTAAGTATACTGGGCTATGATCTGATACATCCCTAACCCCTATATCACATGTTTCCACTCTGTATCTATCCTTTTTTTCCATAAAAAAGTAATCTAGCCTTGAATATACTGAGTGGGGCGGAGAGAAATATGTGTAGTTCTTCCCTGATGGGTTTAACTCTCTCCATACGTCCATTATTCCCAGCTCTGTCATTAATTTTCTAAGTTTATTACTTATTGTAGATTTTTGCTTCCCACCGTCTGAACAGTCTTGGCGTGGATTCAGTCTGAGATTCATATCTCCTCCCCATAATAGCATTCCTTCTCCTTCAGCTGTCATCATATCAATCATTTTTCTATAGAAAGACCAATCAGAACCTGGGGGAGCATAGATGTTCAGGATAGTGACCAGCTCTCCTTCTAATCTCCCCTTAATCATCACATATCTTCCTTCATTGTCTTTCTTTTCTGATAGCTTTTCAAAGATGGATTTTCCCGCTATAAGAATTGCCACTCCTCTCCTGTGGCCTGTTCTATATGATGAATAATAAACTTGATTAAACCCATATCTCTTAAGCTTGTCATGTTCCTTCTCAGTCAGGTGAGTCTCCTGCAACAGTGCCACTCCCACCCCCTCCTTTTTCAATTTTCTTAATATTTTAGACCTCTTGATTGGGTTGAGCATCCCATTCACATTAAAAGACACCAACTTTGATAATTTTTTCTGCGTATTCATTACCACCTTGTAGCAACGTATCTCTCCCCCTCTCTGCACCCCTCCCCTCATGAACCCTCTGGCTACAGGAAAACAACAACAACAACAACAACAACAACAACAACACTTTCAGAACTATCACTGATGAACTCGTGATTAAAAGTAGTCCTTCCTTGAGTGGGGTCTGTATTTTGACCCTTTTTGGGCTATGATGGAATATGTGCCCTAAGAGATGTCCTCTCCCTGCCCGAGGGAGTGGGCTCTTACAGTTGCCCACAGCTTTGTCCATGTGCCGTCCGCGGCAACATAAATGGCAGCCCGACCCATCTGCTATATTAGTAAAATGTCCTTCTCGAATTAACCCGATTAGCGAACATAGATTAGTACAATAATAGTAATAAAGTAATTACCAAAAGTCCACGCTTCTGCCTTTTTTTTCTTCATTAACTCCAGCCTTATAACAACTGATAATAGAAACAAAAAAACATTACATACCTCATTCCTCGTTTTTAATGACATTGGCTCTTACACATTTTCCTGATTCCTCCTAAAGCCTTGTAGTTTCTGTTTAAATCCTGCTGCAGTGTCCTTAGGTGTCTGTCCCTTCTTGGCCCCCACGGTCTTCCAAGTCAGACGTCTGATTTTCTGCAGGCTGGTCTCCGCCGGTGTAGCCACCGCCACCCGAAATCCTCGTCCCGCCATGTCCTTCGTCGCCTCCTCAGCCGTGTCGTAGACCCGCGTCTCTCCCTCGTAGAACACCCGCAGTCTCGCTGGGAATGGTGTCTGGAAGCGTATATTCTTCTCTCGCAGAGCTCTCTTCGCCTCCGCATATTCCTTCCTTTTCTTCAGCACCTCCGGAGCGTAGTCATGGTCCAGAAACACTTTCTTCCCCTCGTACATGAATCCCTTCTTCTGCCATGCCACACTTTCTTCCCCTCGTACATGAATCCCTTCTTCTGCCATGCCTTCTTTATAATCTCTTCCTTTACTCTGAAGTCCAAAAACTTTACCACTATAGATCTCGGAGGTGATTCAGGTGAGGGTCGTGATGGCAGAGCCCTGTGGGCTCTCTCTATCTGGAAGGAGAAGGACGGAGGTAGCTCCAGTTTTTCTCTCAGCAGGTTCTCCACAAAGTCTGACATCTTTCCGGCTCCTTCCTCTGCCCCCTCCTTGATACCATGAATCCTGATATTCCCCCTCCTGGATCTTCCCTCTTGGTCCACCAGCCTCGTTTCGAACTGCTTCTGTAGCTCCAGGAGTTCCAACGTGGCCTCCTCCATGTGCTGCAGGCGCTCCTCCGCGTCTGTTATCCGCTTCTCTGCGTTATCAATCCTGCTGTTAGCTACTTTAATCTCCTCTTTAATTTCGTTTAAGGAGTCCGAGCTTTCCTGGCGAAAATCACGCAGTTCCTGGAGAATTGTTTCCAAGTTTGCCATGCTTAATGTGGCGCAGGCCTCCGGTCTGTCGCTAACTTTTTTAGCTAAATCCGTTAGCCCTGAAGCTAGCGCTTCACTTTCGGCGATTCCTCTTTTTCCTAACTCGGGTTTTAGCTGTTTTCTTTCGTTTTTTCCTCTTGGCATGGTAAATGCCCTTCTTTTTTAATTCATTATATATCTAACTTTTTCCTAGTTTTTCACGAAGTTCGGGCTTACATGAATCTGGGTCGGGGAGCTCGTCTTTTACACTGCCGCCATGTTGGATTCCCCGGAAGCTCCTCAGTACTGTATTTTTCATCCTGTAAGTTGCAGTTTTTTGCATAATTTACATGCCTTGCAACTTATAGGACGAAGTGACATATTTATAGATTTTTTTCCCCATATTTATAAACCATAACACTGAAATATGACCGTTTCATTCATTCTGACTGAAAAAAAAAAAAAAGTTCATGATATCTATTGTAGTAATAGTATGGCATGCTGTTGTATCATGTAATAAGAAAACGTGCCTATAATGACAAATTTAAAAAAGTTCAAGACAAAAACAACTGGACTTTATTTATTATACTATTTATTATACTATTATACTATACTTTATTGTTTTTTTATTGCATTTTTTAGAATTCACCATGTCCTGGATGACTGAGAATCTTCACTAGCTATTAATGACTCAATCGGCCTGCCATACTCTCCCCACCTCTCTGCTTGAACCTTCAACCCAGCAGCAAGCTGCACCACGGTGGCGAAATGCAGCTAATTTGACCATTAAAGTGCATTTATTAAGAAAATGACAGACAGAAAAACACCTCTGCTATAATTTCGAGCTAACAAATAATTGTTTAGGTAATTTTCTTGTTAAATGTCGGCGAAACGAGCCGCGCTCCTTTTTCCTGTTTGTCACCGCTGAGCGATCACGGAGCACACAGGCACTGAGGCAGCGACACTTTTTTTTTTAAAAATAAAGCCGATTTAACCATTAAAGTACATTTATTAAGAAAACGTTAGACTGAGACACCCCTTTTGCTATAATTTCGAGCTAACAAACAATTGTTTAGGTACATTTCTTGTTAAATGTCGGAGGATAAAGCCGTGATCCTTTCCTGTTTCTTTTTACAGACATGATACCAGCTGTAGGTGCGCGCGCACACTGACTGACGATATGACGTCTTTGTTTTAGCTAAGGTCCTACTTGGAACATAAAATTAGAAAAGATAAATAAATTCACAGACCTTTTTTTAGACGACAGAACAAGAAAAATATAGTTGTGTAGGTTTAAAAAATTTAATACCTCGTCAGATGACGTTTATTACTTTTTAATACTTTTTAATGGCCTTAATTTGTGTTAATTTCATTTACTACCTTTTAATACCTTTTACAACCCCGCGGATACCCTGCCCACCCCCCGTAACGGACTGCTCCCAGGGACAGCATGATCCACGCTGCTCTAAAAGCAGTGAGATTCAGACGGGGGGCCAGTTCTCCCCGCCGCACCACGTTGCTTCCAGATCCGCAGATGCTGTCTCGCCCCTGCAAAAAGTGAGATGCTGGCGCGTGCGCGCGCGTGGAAGATTGTCAGCCCAACCTCCCCTCCCTCACCCGCAATGCTTCCAGAGCCGTGGATCATGCAGGGGGAGCTGAAACACCACCCCCACCCCCTCCCCCGGGTCGGTCGGAAAAACAGCTGACAGCTCTGACAGCTTGGCTTTATTTTCCTTATTAAATAAGGACATTAAAGCTGACCAAATCCACCATGTTACGTTACAATCCTTGAATAAAGCACCAACTATTATTTACATCAATGGTGTTCTAAAAACAAAACAAAAAAGGTCTTCACCCCATCAGAAACTGAAAGTATTCCTGCAAAACGCCTTTTCTTTTCACTGGGAAGCCTAGAAGTTAAGTAGCCATGTGTTTCTTTCAAATCTGCACATTATTGGCCGAAACCAATAACAAAAGCTCCGATACCAGCCAAACAAGTCCGTATGTTAATCAGCTGAGAGTGTCCCCGCCCCCAGTACGCAAATCCCTGCGGCTTGTTTTTACTCTGAAAACAAACTGATTTCTAACATAAAGTTTATCAGTTTAAACACTTATAAAGTGTTTTTAAAGCATGGGATGGTTTCTTCACAACTTCAACTAGTACATTTGGCAAAAAAACGATTTTCACTAATTTCTCAGAAGTTGAAGCTTTTATTGATTTTTTTCTCAGTTAGAGTATGCCGACTTGTTCCTGGTTTTGGTGTGGCGGGTCACATTTTGTTTAGGGATTGAAAAAAGGATTTAGACAGAAATATTGGGCGACTGAAACAGATATAGCAGACGGGGTAACACATTCATTTTTATGCTGTTAATTCTTCCTGGAAGAGATAAACTGAGATTAGACCATCTCTTAAAATCAGCTTCCAATTTAAGCAAGAGAGGTTTGAAGTTCTTTTCATAGAGATCGGAAAAAGCACGGGTGATATGTATACCTAAATATTTAAATCCAGACTTTGATGTTTGAAAAGGGAGTGCAATGTCTGGTAACTGAAGGGCCAAATGATTAACTGGAAAGCATTCACTCTTAGAAAAGTTTAATTTATAACCTGAGAAACTCCCAAAGTCATTAAGGATATTGGCAATATTAGGGATACATGATAGTGGGTCAGAAATATACAACAGTAAGTTGTCAGCATATAAAGAAAGTTTATATTCGGTACCAAACCTACAAATACCAAAGATATTAGAGGTTGATCTAAATTTTATTGATAGAGGCTCAATAGCTAAGGCAAATAAAAGTGGACTAAGAGGACAGCCTTGATGTGTACCTTTCGAAAGAGAAAACAGGTGAGAAGATATCTTGTTTGTAATTACTGATGCTTTGGGTGATGTATATAATAAACGTATCCAGGTTATAAAATTCAAACCAAAGCCAAATTTTTCCAATACAGTAAATAAATAACTAAATCCTATTCGGTCAAATGCTTTTTCCGCGTCCAAAGAGACAACTACTTCAGGAGTCTCACCAGACGTAGGAGAGTGGATGATGTTTGCAAATATTTGTGAAGGACTGACGATCCTTTATGAAACCGGTTTGATCTGTTGAGATGATATTGGTTATAACATTCTCAAGCCTTGATGCTAGTAGTTTGGCTAAAATTTTAACGTCAACATTGAGCAAAGATATAAGCCGATATGACCCACATTCATTTGGGTCTTTGCCAGGCTTTAAAAGAAGTGAAATGGAAGCCTCAGTTAGAGTTTGTGGTAGATGGTTCTGATTGAAGGAGTGAGTAAACATCTCCAATAGTAGGGGAGCAATTTGAGAAGAAAACTTCTTATAAAACTTGATTTGCCACTGAAGGGAACATGAGGGAGACCATATATTGTGTCTTTAAACACATATAGTGCCACCCAGATGTAACTAAAGGATTTTAACAGGGGTCAGTATTAAGCTGACCTCTTTATCCTTAATTAATTTACTTATTCAGATTGAATAGTAATTTCACGGATTCTTTTCTTTTTCAGTTTACCCAATATTTCTGTGATCTTTATGATGGATAAATAAACAAAGCCATTAAGTGACAAAGACGTTAACTTAGTTGGTATGCCAGGCGACACTACCATTTATTTAAAATAAATCACTAAATTAACACCATTACACTTGATTGATATGATTTCACTTTCTTTCAATTTAATACGTCAGCACACTTAAATTTAACACAACAGACTTCAATATTGGATGTTAACATATTTAGTCTGTGGGCTCTTTAGCTTAAAATAGTTTCCAGCTTAGAATTGAGGGAAAGGAGAGGAGGAAAGATTTAAGAAGAATTGGGAGGTTAAGAGAGGAAGTTTATCTTGCATTTATGAAACCAGATGACACTCTTCCATACGCGTCCAGCTAAGATATCATCACACCTCCAGCAAGCAAACAGCGGCTCCTTTACCTTAAGACGTCCGCCTTGGTTCTGGTAAAGAGCTGTGATCAGCTTTGGACTGACGAGTCGTCGGTCCCGCAAGTCCAAGCTGGACTCCACACGTGTTTACCTTGTCGGTGTCGGTGATACTCGCTTTCGTCGGCAGAAGCCGTGGCAGTCGTGGTTTTTTGGCTCAAGATAACTTATTCCAGGAAGGAATAACAAAGTTTTGAGCTTACGCTCATTCGACGTGGACTCATAACAGCAGGTTATCAGTCCTTAGCTGAAGACGAAGGTCGTTAGCTCTTGACCAAACGTACCCCAGCTCTTTGGGAAAGGTTCACATCTCTTTGAAGCTCCCAGCAAAACTCAGCCGTTCCAGCAACAGCTTAGAACTTAAAGAAGGATCTGAGATGAGAGTAACTTGTCTCTTTTTCATTGGTCCGTGGACCAGTTGAGCAGTTCACTGTGTTATCACGACCCAAGGTTACAGCCAGAGCAGAGGGAGATTTGTTTAGGAAAAGACAGATAAAGCTGGAGCCCTGCTCATGAGAAACAACGGATTACTGTCTTCTGACTTTCTAAACAAAACCGTCTGGTCTCTCTGACCCGAGACTTCAACTTTAACACAGCAGTGAACACCGTTTAACTCTTACAGAATAACACAGCTTAAAAGCACACATCATGAAAATGACAAAAGTTATTCTTTTGATCACATCAGCCTAAAATCAAAGATAGAAATAGTCTCTTTTGGTGACTATGTTCTCAGATTACAGCTAATGGAATGATTTTGTGGTAAATGTCTTGCTTTACTGAGAGGTCAGTAAAGGTCATCTCTGGAACAGTTCAAAAGTACACAGGTGTCTTAAAGTGGACATGGTCATGCCCACTACATCTCCCCCTTTTGGAAGTCATCGCCAGTCCTTGGGGATGAGGTCCAACACGAAAGGAAACCTTGAACTGTCTCTGATCTTGAAGTAATCCAGCAAGTGGAAAAGAAAAATCAAAAATTATAATCCCATAAAGTTTTTGGAAATTCCATACTGTTCGGAGGTAATCCCATTGCGAAAAGCTTTTAATCCCTTGGAAAACTGAGTCTGTTAACTCTTGGAAAACAAAGTCTGTGATCCTTTGGAAAACAAAGTCTTATAATCCACAGCGGTAATTCCACAGCAGTAATTCCACAACGGTTAGTTTTGTTGATTGATCAGCAACAATTGTTTTCATAATCAGCATGTAGAGGGGATCCCTCGATTGACGCAGAGGAGGCGACCCTTGGATGAAGGTTGAAGACCAAGCGTTGGAGCTGCAGGTCCCCACATCGAAGGTTGTTGGCTGGTTGGTTTCCAGTCAGTGCCACTCTGGTTCTATGTGTCATGCAATTATGTGGTTTTTAGGTGGGCTTATGATTGGGATTTTACATTAGCCTTACCTATATGCACCTGGTATGTAAGCTATCATGGTTTAGATCAGCTACAATTACCAATTAAGGGGTGGATCAATTCTGTAAAATTAGATATAGGGATCTGTACCTATAAAATTTTGGAGGGCTTCTGTAACGAAGGCCTCTAATTCCAAACTATTCCTCCATTCATTACTTAGTTTAGGTTAAACTAAAATAAAAATGAAATATAGTTTGATCTAAATGTCTGTTGTCTTTTAGACGAACGACGTAGGATTTGGTATTCCTAATAAATTTTGAAGTCTATGGCGAGACTCATCAAAATGAATAGACAATCTAGAATAGAAACGATCGAATCGGTTCAATTTAGAAATTGTGAGACCAGTGTAGTTTATGGTACCTTGAGTAGCTTTAAACTACATTGACTCTTCGACGATTGAGATTTAACAAAACGAACTGCATGTTGGCATAGTTAAATCCATATCATTCATTAACCAATGTTAATACAAAACCTTTTTGGCTGGGAGTGTTCAGAACCAAACAATATCTCAACTAATGACAACAGTAATGACTAAACAACAAGGAAACAACGTTTCACTGCTTCGACACACTCTTGTCGTCAGATTCCAAAGTGCAACACACAAGAAAACAGGTCTCAACTTTATGACCGAGGTCAAATTAAATCTCGTGGATTTAAACGGTTGTTAAGGTTAGTTTTTGTTGTGGGTTTTAGGCTTAGCGTTTCTAAGTTCAAATTGGACAATGCGACTTATAGGGTGGGAAATACGGTAGTTTAAACCTGATTAGTTTATTTACTAACTTGTGTTTGGACGACCTTATTATCCCATGAAGTCGGTGTGTTTGTGAGATCTTTGTCTTTTGTGGAGTCATTGAACGCCTTGTAAGGTTTGATCTGATTTCGATGTACCCATTTAGCAATTGGCTCTTTGCCTTTGCTGATTTTGATTTCGTAGACGACTGAGGACACTTTGTCTGTTATCAGATGAGGTCCAGTCCACCTGGGCATTAGTTTGCGGGCGAGAGTTCCGGTCTCGGACCCTCCTTTCCCGGTTGCTGGGGCGAACGTATAGTACCAGACTCTGTCTCCCACTTGGAGTTCATTGTGAGAGGCCTTCTGGTCATAGTACGCCTTACGTCCTTCAGCGGATCTTTCCAGGTTTTTCTGGGCGAAAGCAAAAGTGTTTCTGAGGTGTACATTCAAATCTTTGTCTTTGGCATGGCCTAACATCACCCCCCTTTGGTCATGGGGGACCACGAACACAGGTGAGGACGTCCGTCCATGGGCACAAGTTAGGATGCCACCGTTTAGTTTAAGCTGTTCGCGCAGCTGAGAGAAGACGGTACACAGGAATCGTTTAGGTTTTGGCCAACGTATCTTCTTACGTTTACCTCTTTCCGTGTAATTCAGGTGTGTCACAACCGTCGGTGCAGTCGCAGGTGTGTCTGATTGTACAGACTGCGACGGGTCACTGTCGTTGTGTGTGTCTTCCCACTTCTTGACTGAAGAGGGCTCTTTGAGTCTGTAAAAACTATGTCATTTCTGACTAGTTCTAGACACAAATGTCCCTGAACCAAGGTTTCATCGAAAGCTTGGCTGATAGCCGATTTACCTGTCCCAGGGGACAGTACAGCAACCTCGGTGTGGGGTCCTTGGATCTCCACACCTTTCTCTACCTGTGGTAGGTAATGTGAGTTTGCCCCCTTCTTGTCTGATGAGGGGTCCTCGTAATCTGCAACAATGATGTCCAAGTGACTGTCAGCGTTTGGATGACTGTCATTTTCTGGACTCAGATGCCCTTGAACCAAGGTTTCATCGAAAGCTTGGCTGATTGCCGAATTACCTGTCTCAGAGGACAGTACAGCGTCTTCGGTGTGGGATCCTTGGATCTCAACACCTTTCACTACCTGTGGTAGGTAGTGTTCAGTGAGTGCTGAATGTGTCAGCTCACAGAGGAGGTTCTCTTGTTGGGCCAGAGTTTGGTCCAACTTTTGGGTCTCTTCTGTCTCACCTGTAGTTGAAGGTTCACTTACCGGGCTCTCGTCCTCGGATGAGCAGTCCCTTGTGTCCTCTGCGGTACCTGCGGTTAGGCAGTCTGTATCGCAACTAGGAGGCACTTTTATTGGCAGGGGTTTTCTCACTGTGCTCCACATTTTCCGTCGACCATAATCTATAATCGCGTTGAAGCGGTTTATAAAATCTTGGCCAACCAAAAATGGGAATGAGTCAAGTTTAGACACGTACACCGGGTGGCGTAGTGTCATTTCGCCAATCTGCATGTGAACCATAGCCATAGCTGTTAGGGTTGTTCTCGTCTCTGCGAGACCCTGTAGCTCAATAGCACATTTCTCAAAGGGTATTTGCCTGTCAACACCGTTAGCGGCGGTCCTCAGCTCCTCGAACAGCTTGGCCGACATAATAGTTATATCAGAACTGCCATCCAGGAGGGCTTCACGCTCAAGGACACCTTCCAGTGTGATAGGCAGGTAAGCTTTCTTAGCCACCCCCCTTTGTATAAAGTTACACAGAAACCTCACAGGTCTTGGCCCACGTTTCTGTTCACGTGTGACTCTGTCTGTGTAATCTTGTTTACTGTCAGCATCATGACCTTCAGGATGTTGTTGTGTGTCAGCAATTGGTTTGCTGTCAACATCCATGGCAATGTTGGTAGTAGTGTGCGCTGAGTTATTTGTGTGCTCTGAGTCTTTGTGAAAGACAGTGCTACACATCGCTCCAGGTTGGTCAATGTTGATAGTGTCATTATCAATGATAACGCCACTCATTGTATCAGGTTGGTCAAGCACAGTAACATTCAAATCTACTGACAAACTACTTACTTCCTCTGTCTCTTCCGAGCATAGAGGTGTTGGGCCATTATTCCGGGACATTTGTGACTCTTTGCCTGTCTTGAACTGTTCAGTTCGAGGCGCGGGAGGTGCAGTTCCAAGGCTTAGGGGTTTCTGTTGGGACCACGCATAGTTACATGAGTATAGGTCCTCATCCTTCAATTTCTTTTGAAGTCCACCCACCGATGGACCTTGGTTTTCACCCACCTTTTGTGGTTCGTTGCTTGTCTCAGATTTTTCAATCTGAGGTGCTTCAGGGCCGGGGCTCCCTTTAAACCATTTTGAGTCACTGTTCCAGCTGGTACCATCATTTCGTTGTATGTCAGTTTGAAAATCTTGTTCATTCTTGCTAGTATTATCCAACTCTTTTAGCAACCGACGTAAGTGCTCTACCTCTTCCGAGGTCAGAGGACCATTGAGACGACGGTGTTTGTTCTCGCTTGTATCATCCAACTCTTTTAACACCCGACGTAAGAACTCTACCTCTTCTGAGGTCAGAGGACCTTTGAGACGACGGTGTTTATTCTCGCTTTCTATAGGAGAGAGAACCTCTCCTATTTTTAGCGACTGGGACATGACCTTTTGACCTGGGCACACCTCAGAGGGTGTTTTGTTTTGCATGTGAGCCTCAACAGCAGTTACAGCGCACTGTGTCATCACTGATTGTTTAAACTGATGTTGTAGCTCAAGGCCTTTTTTGAGAAGTTTTTCTCTTTGTCGTTTGCTCTTCTGCCATATCAATTCAATCTTTGCTTTGAGCAGCTGGTTATTTGTGTGCTCGGAGTTATCAAAGACAATGTCACGCATTGTACCAGTTCGGTCATCCTCTGTATCATTCAAGTTTTCAAACAACCAACTTATGTCCACTATCTCCTCAGAGCTTAGAGGTATGTTGCCTTTTTTCTGGAACTTCTGTGATTTTTTGCCGGTCTCGGACTGTTCCGTTCGAGGGACAGGAGGGGCTTGTCCTTGAACTGGGGGTTCCTGTTCGGACCCCCTTTTGTGATATGGTATACTTTTGTGACCATCTTTCTTATCTTTAGGACATGCGCCCCCCCTTTGAAATCGTTTTCCGTACTCTGGGTCTTGTCTGAGCCACTGTGGTTCATAGTCATAGCGGGCATCTTCACTACGTGGTCTGTTAGGTCGAAAATTCTGTTTTTTCTCACCCTTTGTAGGATGGGGAGTCGGTTTCCGCGTCCCTTCCAGCTCTAGTGAGTGGGATTTGACCGCTTCACCTGGGGACACCTGTAAGGGTGTTTTGGTTTGCGTGTTAGCTTCAAAGACATCCACAGCACACTGTTTTATTTCTTCCATGGTCTGCGTTTTTGCATTAACCATGGTGAGCAACGGAAATCGTATCTTATAGCCGAGATGTAAGAAGAACCACTTACAGTACTCATCTTCTTCCATGCCTGGTGTATATTTGTCGGCAAAATGAGCTTTAAGAAACCTGTCGTAAAACGTCAAAGGATGTTCACCTGCTTCTTGCCGCACGTACCTGTCAACTGAGCAGTCACCACCTCGGCTCGTTCTAAGCCATTGTGGGGCCCTGATGGAGTGGACCCTCTCACTTGTTTCACCCTGTTTAACGTCCATTATTGTATTGATTTTGTGTGAAAAAAATCAAAAGATTGTTCTCATGTTAGTGTTTGCAAATAAATATTCACTTTTAATGTAGCACTGAGTCAAATAAACTAATCAGCTGAGGTTTACGCGTTTCACTGTGTAATAAGTATTCATAGGTACCTTTTTTCAGGTTTTTACCCTCAATGAACTTTGTAAAAGTTAAATGCACTCTTGCAGTGTTAACTTTAAAATAGAACTTACGTTCAAACAACAGTTACTAACTAACCCAAGCAGCCTGATTTCCGTTTTTTCTTACTCAAACGCTTATAAAAGAGGGCTGACTTAAATGCAATGACTTCACTAAAATGTGACAGGATGCTGCTTGAGCATGCCTTTAAAAAGATGTCTTGCAGTCTCAGTGAAACTGATTTTGTACTGCATTTGACAGTTATCAGGAGTGAAAAAGGACGTTCTGTTCGTTATTTTAAACAATTTTTTATTTAAAATAAACGAGTGTTCGTGCGCTCAGCATAACAGTACAGTAATGATGTTCCTTCAAATAAAAATCAGTGATTTTTATCAATTTGTTGTCTTGTGACATGTTCAAATCTGGTCTGCTTTCTTTGCTTCTTTGGAGTGAAAAATGTACTTTCGTTTGTTATTTTAAACTTTTCATTTAAAATAAACTGGAGTCATTAATTTTACACAGAAAAACGTTAAAAATGCAATTTTTAACTAAAAGTGTACAGATGTACAACAATTCTGTTTAAAATTCAGAGATGTGAAGAGCTTAATGTGGAAATGCTCTGTTCTCCATCATTTTTTTTAATTTAATTTGAAAATCAAATAAAAGATGCTTCTTGAGTGTTATTTTAAATCCCCAGTATTTAAAATGAGCATAAATTGTGTGTCTGTACCTCTGTTATACTAAAATTTGTATTTAGAATAAACAGGAGTTATTGTTTGTGTACAGAACAATTTTAAAAGCTGGTAATTCACCATAAAAATGCTGACTTCTCATGATGTATTTGAGAAAACTCATCTGTCAACGTCTTTTAACCAACAGGGGGCAGCTTTGAGTCTTAAACTTATCACGAGGTGACTGATTTATTTCATTCAGTATTTAACTGAAAACTACCTTTTAGAGTTAGTTTCTAGTGTGTTCGTGATAAACGCTCGAACTGCGGTCTTGTCAGAGACAAATCTATGTTGTTAGACAGTTTAGATGGCTTTAAATGAGTTTTTTTTTTCCCTCCCTGGGCTGCCACCTTACCGTGGTGGAGGGGTTTGAGTGTCCCAATGATCCTAGGAGCTATGCTGTCAGGGGCTTTATGCCCCTAGTAGGGTCACCCAAGGCAGACAGGTCCTAGGTGAGGGACGAGACAAAGCGCAGCCCACAAGACCCCTTATGATGAGTAATATAAATGGAAACAATGTTCCCTCGCCCGGACGCGGGTCACCGGGGCCCCACTCTGGAGCCAGGCCCGGAGGAGGGGCACGTTGGCGAGCGCCTGGTGGCCGGGCTTTCACCCATGGAGCTCGGCCGGGCACAGCCCGAAGAGGAGACGTGGGTCCCCCTTCCCATAGGCTCACCACCTGTGGGAGGGGCCAAAGGGGTCGGGTGCATTGTGGAATGGGTGGTGGCCGAGGGCGGGGACCCTGGCGGTCTGATCCTCGGCTACAGAAGCTGGCCATTGGGACATGGAATGTCACCTCTCTGGTGGGGAAGGAGCCTGAGCTAGTGTGTGAGGTTGAGAGGTTCCGGCTAGAAATAGTCGGACTCACCTCAACGCATGGCTCTGGCTCTGGAACCAGTTTCCTTGAGAGGGGTTGGACACTCTTCCACTCTGGAGTTGCCCCTGGTGAGAGGCGCCGAGCAGGAGTGGGCATACTTGTTGCCCCCCATCTCGGTGCCTGTACGTTGGGGTTCACCCCGGTGAACGAGAGGGTAGCCTCCCTTCGCCTACGTGTGGGGGGACGGGCTCTGACTGTTGTTTGTGCCTATGCGCCGAACGGCAGCGCAGATTACCCACCCTTTTTGGAGTCCTTGGAGGGGGTATTGGAGGGTGCGCCTCCTGGGGACTCCCTTGTTCTGCTGGGGGACTTCAACGCTCACGTGGGCAATGACAGTGAGACCTGGAGGGGTGTGGTTGGGAGGAACGGCCCCCCTGATCTGAACCCGAGTGGTGTTCTGTTGTTGGACTTCTGTGCTCGTCATGGATTGTCCATAACAAACACCATGTTCAGGCATAAGGGTGTCCATATGTGCTCTTGGCACCAGGACACCCTAGGTCGTAGTTCAATGATCGACTTTGTTGTCGTCTCATCTGATCTGCGGCCGCATGTCCTGGACACTCGGGTGAAGAGAGGGGCGGAGCTGTCCACTGACCACTACCTGGTGGTGAGTTGGCTCCGATGGTGGGGGAGGATGCCGGTCAGACCTGGCAGACCCAAACGTATTGTGAGGGTCTGCTGGGAACGTCTGGCAGAGTCTCCCGTAAGACGGAGCTTTAACTCCCACCTCCGGGAGAGCTTTGAACACGTTCCGAGGGAGGCGGGGGACATTGAGCCCGAGTGGGCCATGTTTCGCGCCTCTATTGTCGAGGCAGCTTATCGGAGTTGTGGCCGCAAGGTTGTTGGTGCCTGTCGTGGTGGCAACCCTCGAACCCGGTGGTGGACACCGGCGGTGAGGGATGCTGTCAAGCTGAAGAAGGAGTCCTATTGGGCCTTTTTGGCCTGTGGGACCCCGGAAGCAGCAGATAGGTACCGGCAGTCCAAGCGGCATGCGGCTCGGGTGGTTGCTGAGGCAAAAACTCGGGCGTGGGAGGAGTTCGGAGAGGCCATGGAGAATGACTTCCGTACGGCTTCGAGGCGATTCTGGTCCACCATCCGGCGTCTCAGGGGGGGAAAGCGGTACGCGACCAACACCATTTATGGTGGGGATGGCGTGCTGTTGACCTCAACTCGGGATGTTGTGAGTCGGTGGGCGGAATACTTCGAAGACCTCCTCAATCCTACTGGCACGTCTTCCACTGAGGAAGCGGAGCCTGGGGACTTTGGATCGGGCTCTCCAATCTCTGGTGCGGAGGTCGCCGAGGTGGTTAAAAAGCTCCGCGGTGGCAAGGCTCCGGGGGTGGATGAGATTCGTCCTGAGTTCCTTAGGGCTCTGGATGTTGTGGGGTTGTGTTGGCTTACGCGACTCTGCAATATCGCGTGGACATCGGGGGCAGTTCCCTTGGATTGGCAGACTGGGGTGGTGGTTCCCCTATTCAAAAAGGGGGACCGTAGGGTGTGTTCCAACTATAGAGGGATCACACTCTTAAGCCTCCCTGGTAAGGTCTATTCAGGGGTTCTGGAGAGGAGGGTCCGTCGGATAGTCGAACCTCGGATTCAGGAGGAGCAGTGTGGTTTTCGTCCTGGTCGTGGAACACTAGACCAGCTCTACACCCTCAACAGGGTCCTGGAGGGTGCGTGGGAGTTTGCCCAACCAGTTTACATGTGCTTTGTGGACTTGGAGAAGGCATTCGACCGCGTCCCTCGGGGGGTTCTGTGGGGGGTACTCCGGGAGTATGGGGTACCAGGCCCATTGATATGGGCTGTTAGGTCCCTGTACGACCGGTGTCAGAGCTTGGTCCGCATTGCCGGCAGTAAGTCAGGCTCGTTTCCGGTGAGAGTTGGACTCCGCCAAGGTTGCCCTTTGTCACCGATTCTGTTTATAACTTTTATGGACAGAATTTCTAGGCGCAGCCAAGGTGTTGAGAGGATCCGTTTTGGTGGCCTTAGAATCGCTTCTCTGTTTTTTGCAGATGATGTGGTCCTATTGGCTTCATCAGCTCGTGATCTACAGCTTTCACTGGAGCGGTTTGCAGCTGAATGCGATGCGGCCGGGATGAGGATCAGTTCCTCCAAATCCGAGGCCATGGTCTTGAGCCGGAAAAGGGTAGCGTGCCCTCTCCGGGTCGGGGAGGAGGTCCTGCCCCAAGTGGAGGAGTTTAAGTATCTCGGGATCTTGTTCACGAATGAGGGAAAACTGGAGCGTGAGATCGATAGGCGGATAGGTGCAGCGTCCGCAGTGAAGCGGGCGCTGTACCGGTCTGTCGTGGTGAAGAGAGAGCTGAGTCAAAAGGCAAAGCTCTCAATTTACCGATCGATCTACGTTCCCACCCTCATCTATGGTCATGAGCTTTGGGTTATGACCGAAAGAACAAGATCTCGGATACAAGCGGCTGAAATGAGTTTTCTCCGCAGGGTGGCTGGACTCTCCCTTAGAGATAGGGTGAGAAGCTCAGTCATCCGGGAGGGACTCGGAGTAGAGCCGCTGCTTCTCCACATCGAGAGGAGCCAGTTGAGGTGGCTCGGGCATCTGGTTAGGATGCCTCCTGGACGCCTCCCTGGTGAGGTGTTCCGGGCATGTCCCACCGGGAGGAGACCCAGAGGAAGACCCAGGATACGCTGGAGGGACTATGTTTCTCGGCTGGCCTGGGAACGCCTTGGGATTCCCCCAGAGGAGCTGCTCCAAGTGGCTGGGGAGAGGGAAGTCTGGGCCTCCCTACTTAGGCTGCTACCCCCGCGACCCGACCCCGGATAAGCGGAAGAAAATGGATGGATGAAATGAGTTTTTAAACTCTCAGTGGTCGACGCAGCGCGTCACCAGCTCTGCTGAGCGAGGCGGAGCTCGCTACACAGACACGTGACGTCAACCAATCAATCACAGCGCTTGTAGTTCATTCCCAAGCACTCATGGTGAACGTAGTTTCTTACCCTCGACCAATGTAGTACCGGAAATGACGACAAAGTGGGTTGGTCGCAACGGCGTGCATTCCCACTACAGCGAATCAGCGCTCGCTACGAGAGTGATTGACAGTTCACAGCTCTCGTTCATCCAATCACAGCTCATAAACAAAACGTGTTGGACACGTATCTCTTTAACGTTACCTTAGCACAACAGAACACAACGTTATAGACTCTTAAACAACTCAAACGCATCAAATTAACTTCCCAAAATTCTGAAACATGGCAATCACATTTAAAACAGGCACAACTAAGCTACGCTCAGTAACCAGCACGTCAACTGTAACACGACACGGACTCCCTCGGAGCCGCGTTCGGGTCGGTTCCGTCCACTTTAAAGGAGCAGAACTCGGGTTTCAGAACCACTATCCGACACCGTTCTAACAGTTATATGCTTCTTTGACCTGCTCTAACATGTAAAATACCAGCACAGCGATCTTTTAGATGTTAATTATAGCTTTCAGGCTTTTGACACGGCGGTCAAACAAAGCTTCGTACAGGAGTCTGTGTGAACTGGACCGGAACCAGAACCCCCACAGACCACGGGCTGACAAAACCTCACCTGAATGCTTCCAACAGCGTGTAACAGAGTTGAAACGAATAACAATCCCTCAGCCTCAAATGATAAAAACATGCAGAATCTGCCTGCTTTGAACACTTCCAGCCAAAATTATTATCCTCAGAGTTTAAAACTTGGATCCTCTTATGCAAACATGACGTTACAGTTCATGAGAGACCACAGATTTATCAATAAACTTTTAGAAAACACGTACGAGGGCCACCAGATGTAAAGGATTATCAGGAGGTCACTATTAATACTGACCTCTTTACCTTAATTAATTTACTTATTCAGATTGAATAGTAATTTCACGGATTCTTTTCTTTTTCAGTTTACCCAATATTTCTGTGATCTTTATGATGGATAAATAAACAGAGCTATAGAGTGACAATGGACACGTTAACTTAGTTGGTATGCCAGGCGACACTACCATTTATTTAAAATAAATCACTAAATTAACACCATTACACTTGATTGATATGATTTCACTTTCTTTCAATTTAATACGTCAGCACACTTAAATTTAACACAACAGACTTCAATACTGGATGTTAAACATATTTAGTCTGAGGGCTCTTTAGCTTAAAATAGTTTCCAGCTTAGAATTGAGGGAAAGGAGAGGAGGAAAGATTTAAGAAGAATTGGGAGGTTAAGAGAGGAAGTTTATCTTGCACTTATGAAACCAGATGACACTCTTCCATACGCGTCCAGCTAAGATATCATCACACCTCCAGCAAGCAAACAGCGGCTCCTTTACCTTAAGACGTCCGCCTCGGTTCTGGTAAAGAGCTGTGATCAGCTTTGGACTGACGAGTCGTCGGTCCCGCAAGTCCAAGCTGGACTCCACACGTGTTTACCTTGTCGGTGTCGGTGATACTCGCTTTCGTCGGCAGAAGCCGTGGCAGTCGTGGTTTTTTGGCTCAAGATAACTTATTCCAGGAAGGAATAACAAAGTTTTGAGCTTACGCTCATTCGACGTGGACTCATAACAGCAGGTTATCAGTCCTTAGCTGAAGACGAAGGTCGTTAGCTCTTGACCAAACGTACCCCAGCTCTTTGGGAAAGGTTCACATCTCTTTGAAGTTCCCAGAAACTCTGAAGCGTTTTAGCCAAACTTAGAACTTAAAAAAGATCATGAGATGAGAG
The DNA here is from genome assembly GCA_038048925.1 of Garcialebias charrua. Lineage (NCBI taxonomy): Eukaryota > Metazoa > Chordata > Actinopteri > Cyprinodontiformes > Rivulidae > Garcialebias > Garcialebias charrua. The sequence continues at coordinate 3,115 of JBBPBX010053724.1, read as the reverse complement.
ATGAGACTTGTGTCTCTTTCATTGGTCCACGGACCAGTTGAGCAGTTCACTGTGTTATCACGACCCAAGGTTACAGCCAGAGCAGAGGGAGATTTGTTTAGGAAAAGTTTGAGCAGGCTGGAGCCCTTTTCATGAGAAACAACGGATTACTGTCTTCTGACTTTCTAAACAAAACCGTCTGGTCTCTCTGACCCGAGACTTCAACTTTAACACAGCAGTGAACACCGTTTAACTCTTACAGAATAACACAGCTTAAAAGCACACATCATGAAAATGACAAAAGTTATTCTTTTGATCACATCAGCCTAAAATCAAAGATAGAAATAGTCTCTTCTGGTGACTATGTTCTCAGATTACAGCTAATGGAATGATTTTGTGGTAAATGTCTTGCTTTACTGAGAGGTCAGTAAAGGTCATCTCTGGAACAGTTCAAAAGTACACAGGTGTCTTAAAGTGGACATGGTCATGCCCACTACAACACTTTGCATTTTATGAATGGAGTCAACAATCTCTTGTAGCTTTATGGCTTCTTCAAGGCTATCTTTGACCTCTGTATCTATTTGAGGTATGTCAATGTTATCTAAGAAGGATATCATTTCAGATTTATCTTATGGAGAAGAAGAAGTATATAGTTTGGAATAGAAATCTCTAAAGGTGTTGTTTATCTCTATCGGGTCTACAATCAAGAATTGTGGAATATTACGTATCTGAGGTATTAGACGGGACATTGATTTACATTTAAGTTGGTAAGCCAAAAGACAGCCTGCTTTATCTCAATGATCATAATATTGTCCTTTTAACCAAAGCTGGTGTTGTACACCTCCAGGATCGTAGGACGAGCAGGTCGGATTACAGCTGACCCTTCTCACCTTGCACATGGACTCTTTGAACCACTCCCATCAGGTAGGAGGCTTCGGTCCATTCGGACCAGAACCTCCCGCCATAAAAACAGTTTCTTTCCATCTGCCGTCAGTCTTCTGAACATTCATAATCTTGTTGTTGTCTAACTCTGCCTTATCATTTATCACTGGCCTAAAACTGTACATCATCACTCCATTTATCTTCTAGCACTATTTGTCACTGCCATTTATTGTGAATATTATTGTGAATATTGTGCTGTACTGCATTGTGTTTATTGGTTGGTTTGTACTGTACATGTGTTTTTATTCTATTTTTACTTCTTTTTATTGCACCTTTATGCCAAAGCAAGTTCTTAGTCAGTGAATTTTATTCTTTGACAATAGCTATAATAAACTGATTCGGATTCTGAAAAGTAGGAGAATTCCTTTTTGTGTGGGTTAAAGAACCTCCATGGATCAACCCAACCTACTTTATTGGCAAACTCGCCTAGAGCAAGAGACATTTTAGAGCATGTCAAAGTTTTAGGGCTAGAACGATCCATAGTTGGGTCCATAACCGTATTAAAATCACCTGATAAAATAAGACTATGTCTGTTTAAGTCAGGAAAAAGAGAGGTGAGTTTATGTATAAAACTAACATCATCCCAGTTTGGTGCATAAATACTAGCTAGGATTACTGGAGTGTTAAATAGCGATCCAGATACTATCACAAATTGTCCCTGGGGGTCAGAAATGGTTTGGGATGGTGTGAAAAATACTTTTTTGTGGATCAGGATGGCTGTCCCTTGTGCTTTATTATTAAAGTTAGAATGGTAACTCTGTCCAATCCAGTTCTTCCTAAGCCTGCTATGATCTGCTAACTTTAAATGGGTTTCTTGTAAAAATATTATTTCTGCGTTTAGCCTCTTTAAATGAGAAAAAATCTTTGCTCTCTTGTTGGGTCCATTAATCCCTTTCACATTCCAGGTAATAAAATGTGTTGAAGTTACACCTATATCTGCCCTGACATTATCAGTGTTGTAAAACATATGACCAATTTAGAAATGAAAAGCAGGTTGAGCACACCCGGCGTCTGTTGATAACAAAACAAAAACAACCAAAATAAAACATCTGTATAAGGACCCCGTTTAATAGTAAACAAAAGAAACAATGGCACATTCATAAAAATAAATCTGTCTTCAACCCCAAGCCAGACATAACCTATGCCTGCCCCCAAAACATGGGCAGACTGCAGGTCCTCTTCTAACTCCTGAACCTTCCGATATACAATGGTGGAGAAAGTACTCAAACACTGTACTTAAGTAAAAGTACAAATAAACAGACAAAAATGTACTCTAGTAAAAGTAGAAGTACCACATTAATATTTTTACTTAAGTAAAAGTAAATAAGTACTTGCTTTTAAAAATACTTAAAGTATTAAAGTAAAAGTACTTGCTGAATGTATTAACTAATGCAATGGTCTACAAGCACTTTGAGATTTTTATTAATGAAAAGTGCATTATAAATGGAATTCATTATTATTATTATTATTATTACAATTCTTAAGTGTGCGTACTGTATGCATATTTTCTGTAATACATTAATAGTGTTGAGCCATTTTAATGAACAATGCTGCAGATAATGCATGTTTTTATTGTGTTTACTCTGTGACACAGTTCACACTTGGACTTTTGATTCTGTGTGTCAGAATTTTGATTCTGTGTGTCAGAATTTCAGTGATGAGTTAAATACCATTAAGCAAAATAAGAAAGAGGAATGATTATACCTTTGAAAGTTTTTATTTAACACAAAATAAAACCAATGTGTCATTTTAACTGCAGTAAACACATTTAAGTAAAAGTTGTCTGTTTGAAAAAAGGAGCATTAGACACAACTAACAAAGGAATAGATCACTTCAACTCGTTTGTCATCAACTCTAGTTAAAATATTGTCTAGTCAATCTTGTAATGGATCAACAATGAACAATACTTTAACTTCCTGACAACATTTTCAAAACTTGGACCTGAGTGTCGAGACATTTGGAGAAATCTCTTGTCTCCTAACATCCCATGAACTGACACATTTTAATATTGCAGCAAGAATTTCTTGTTCAAGTTCAGAAGAAGTTGGTTTTCAAAGTTTTTGAGTCCATGTCTGGCTCTTTAGGGAGAGAGAATCTGTCCTGCTGTACTGAACAGTCTTTCAATAGTCTTTCAATAATATTTCAATAGTCTTTCAATAATATTTCAATAAAGCCATGGGTGTTGTGTATCTTC
>JBBPBX010053723.1:0-14890 GCA_038048925.1 Garcialebias charrua | reverse complement strand
TGCATCTTTGGGTGTATTTGTGTGTGTGTGTTTGTGTGTTTCTCTAGAGAGCTTGAACTGCACATATTGAACCCCTAGTCTACTTTGAAATTATTTCCTAAAAGAGACCTCACTGATGTAGTGCAACTATTTTATGAATTTCCATCTCAATCTTGCCATGCTGTCTAACTTGTTGAGTAAAACTGTGGGTGTTCCTCACTAAAGCCTCTTAACTGTTTCTGGTTAACTTAATGTTTTAACCTATATAAAAATTATTGATATCAGCACCTGTTTGACCTAACTGGTTCATTCAGACACCTGACTTTAATTCTGTAAATTCCCTTATGCTTAAATCTGAATGCTAGGAAATGCCTCATCGCTGCAATTTTCCTACCGGCCACTGACTATGGTGACATTATTTATATGAATGCTCCTTCAAGCAACTTGCAGATGTTGGATGCTGTCTACCATTGCACACTAAGATTCACAACTAGTTGTAACTACTGTACTCATCACTACGCTCTGTACTAATTGGTCAGTTGGTCATCATTTATTCAATTAAGTTCAATTCAGTTTATTTATATAGTACCAAGTCACAACAGAAGTCATCTCAGGGCACTGAACAGAAACATTCATATACATAAAAAGCAAGTTTATAACATTATTTATCTGAGGAGCAGACTGCTTGGAATTTAACTCCATTGCAGAACTCTCATCTTGAGCAAGCTTGAAGGCAACAGTGGAAAGGAAAAACTCCCTCATGAGGAAGAAACCTTTAGCAGAACCAGGCTCAGGACAAGCGGCCATCTGCTTCGACCGGCTGGGTTTGGTAGGAACAGATACACAATGGCAGGTCAAGCATCCCATGTTAAGATATAAATAGTATCAGATGAAAACTATTCAGTTTTAACAATTCATAATTAGGTCAGTTTGTCCTCTAGTAGTCTAAGCTTATGGCAGCATAACAAGCCAACCCTAAGGATTTATGAAAAAGTCTTAAGCCCAGTCTTAAAACTGATGTCATGCCATGTCATGAACGGCTGCTTCTGTGAAGAACAGGCGGTGGACTCAAGAGGTAGCTTGGCGAACTCAGCTTTATTGAACAGCTAACAGCAGGACATGTTAATGTCTCGTGTCACACTCAGTTAATAACTAAACACACACACTGTGCATGCTCAGTCTACACTAGCTACGGCAACCCAACTGGGACATATCGCCACATCTCCCCCTTTTAACAGGAAACACACGTGTTTCTAAACTACCCTGTATATAACATCCGAACACTAGGACGTTGGGGTAGACTGCCCTCGGTCCACAGCAACGTAGGGATTATTCTGCCCTCGATAGTTGCTGTTCCTATTAATTCGGCGAACAACTAAACATTTTCCGAGTTACTATTTACCCACACTTCAGAACTCTATGTTTCACCCTTATACCTACAAACTACACAGGTCTATGTTTCACACTTATACATACAAACTACACAGGTCTATGTTTCACACTTATACATACAAACTACACAGGTCAACTTCACTTTATCTTTTTTTTTTTTTGTCATTAAGTGTCTCGGTACCTCAGAGGAATTCTGATTACCCTTCCCCTGGAAGTCACCTGTGAACCTTGTGGAGTTGAGCGCTCCACCTCTGGACCCATATGTCTCTGCTCAGGAGTTCTGGTCGCAGAATCAGCACTGTCTTCAGGTGGAAAGTTACTGTTCAGTGTCACTGGAGAATCAGGTGGTTGTAGCTGATCTGGTTGATCTGTGGGAAGTGGGACAGCTTGCAGATGTCTCCGGTTCCATCTTAACACAGCTCCATTATCCGTTTCCACCATATACGACCTTGGCTCATGGCATTTGCCGATGACCTTTGCTGGGGTTTTCCAACTCTTTTCACCATCCAGTTTTATCCTGACGTCCTGTCCCGGTTGTAGTGCAGGAAGTGGTTGTGCAGAATGATGGCGATAATGGAAGAAACTCTAGGTTTCCTTTGTCTGTCTGTCCTTTTGTTGAATCTCTTGTCTGTCCACTGGAGCAGCTTTCAACTTGCTCTCCAGCATTGGAAGTGGAAGTCTGGTCTGTGAATTAGACTAGCAAAGTTGTTTGAGAAACCTCTGTTGTTGGTTTGTGAGGTATTTTTTGTCAATCTACATACAGTTGTGTGTTTTCTGCCAGATACTTCAAGGGAACCCCCTACTGTTAAGGTGTGATCTGTCAATGTACATGTATGTGTTACCTCAGCTTGCAATTTACATATGATGGTGCGTGATTCCATTAGACTGTTATAACTCCACACGCTCACTTTTTGGTTTCAGTGAATTGAATAAGCCTCCTGGATAAGGGTTTAAATGTCTTTTGCAACAAATAAAGTCCAGTTGATCTTGCATTGAACGCCTTTTTGATTTTATCATGTCCTGGACGACTGAGAATCTTCACCAGCATGAAACTGAAAGTTATGCACCATAACTCATGTTCCCTGAAGGAAGGGAACGAGGTGCAACATATCACTATGGGAAATTGCGCCAGCGCAGTTTACCTGAAGGAATACAATCACGCCTTTACGGCAGGGGGCGTGAGCGTCGCGCCAGAAGCTCCATCCTCTGGGTACTTAAGCCGCTGACGCCCATCCATCGATCTCCAGAATGCACTTCACCGAGCTTTCAGCATTGAAAGGGCCAGGTATGTTGCACCTTGTTCCCTTCCTTCAGGGAACATGAGTTATAGTGCATAACTTTCAGTTCCCTTATCAGTCTTGTCACTCGGTGCAACATAGATGCTATGGGAACGTAATTCATTCACACCCTTGAAATGCTCGGAAAAATGCATGTGGAAACATCCGCCTAGATACGGCAGGCATCACCCAGCTGCTCTCTTCAAGGTATGCAGAGAGCACAGTCCGGGAAGAAGAAATACCCCACGTAGAAAACATCAGCTTGATGTTACCACTGAGCACATAGATGAAAAGCCAACTAGAGGCAGCATAAGCATGCTCCACTAGTGTGATTACTCATCCTTTTATGTTACAAAGGGCACGACTGACAAGTGTAGCCCACCCTGATGTAGGGGACCCATTAAAGGAGAGAGGAACCTCCCCATTGAACGTCTCCTAAGTGAACATAAACACCAAGGGACACCCTGTGTGTATGTTGTTGCTGTTTGTTTTTGGATAAAGCAATCAAAGCCTTAGGCCCTCAGCCAGTTCCCTTCAAAGGCCAGGCTGAGAGCCGCCACAACTCTGGACGTGGGTGTAGAAGCTGCCCACATGCCTGAGTCAGCAGGTCCCTGTGAGGAGGCAATTGCCATGGTATCCCTGATAACATTGAGATCAAATCCGGGAACCACGGTTGCTGCGGCCACCTGGGGGCTATCAGTATCAGGGAGAGGGCTCCCTGACGTACGCGTTCCAGTGTCACCTCGATCAGAGGGACAGGTGGAAAAGCATAGTACAGCACCCCTGCTGGCCAGTCATATGCCAGAGCGTCCGTTCCCAACGGTGCATCTGCTTCCTTCAAAGAGAAGTAAAGGTCACACTGCGAGTTAGCTTTGCAAGCGAACAAGTCCACTGAAGCTCTCCCAAATCGTGACCAGACCTGTTCCACAACCCGTGGGTTCAGTCTCCATTCTGACGCCAAGAGAGGCCCTCTCGAGAGGGCATCCGCTCCATAATTTAGTTCATCGGGAACATGAGTCACCCTAAGTGACAAGATTCTTGGAGCACACCACGTGAGCAGCTTCTGCGTCAGTCCGAGGAGGGCTCGGGACCATGTCCCTCCCTCTCTGTTGATGAAGGACACTGTGGTCCTGTTAGCTGATTTCACCAGGATGTGCTACCCTGCGAGCAGACCTTTTCCAAAGAAGTATTTTACTGACAGGAATACGGCCAACAGTTCCAGGAAGTTGATATGTAATCTCGTTTCCTGTTTATTCCAAAGACCACAGCTTTCTGATTTTTGCAAATCGCCCCCCATCCGTTTTTTGAGGCGTCCGTCGTGATGACCACACGAGATGACACCCTACCCAATGGGACCCCTTCCGTGAAGATAGACAAGTCTCTCCAAGGTTCCAGGGCTCTCAGGCACTCTGAACCTATTTTAACCTTTCCTGCTTGACCAAGCAGGGTGGGTTGTGTCTGTTGGTTTAGCCATACTTGTAGAGCTCGCATTTTCAGCAATGCATGTGGCACACAGGGTATATTGGCACGTTTTCATGGGAACCCGCTGATCCAGTTTAAATTTTTCCAGGCAATGGCGAATCGAGGAAACACGTTCCTTTGAGAGCCATGCCCTGTACCCAGTGGCGGCTGGTGATTTTTTTTTATGGGGTGGCGCCATAAATTTTTTTTAAGCATGTGTAGAAGTATGCATAATTATGTTTGTATACTGTAAAGTAAGTTTGTTCATGTTTTTATTTGTATATATCAGGTGTATCCATTTGTATAAAACTATCATTAATAAAACATGGTTCATCTTCACCTTGTTTGAGGCATCAGTGTGAAAAGAGAAGTTCTGTTTCCACTTTTCAATTGTTAGACAACTTCTATCATATTCTGTTATAATTATTTTAGTAATACAAGTTCATAATATAAATAGAATTGTGAGGGTCCAGACTTAAATAAGGACAAAGGTGTTCAAAAATCCACCAAATAATTCAATTTAATAGTTCCAAAAATAAACTAACAAAGAATAAAATTTCAATGAAAAATAAATCAAAAGATAATAACAAATTTGGGCCCAACTTAAACAGGTCAACTGAAGTCTAACAAGGAGGAATGATTCCAGATTAGATTTTAAATAACTGATTTATGGGGAAGAAAAATGATCTATTTTACTGTGATCCACCTGATGAGCTCCACCTATACTTAAGGCTGCAGTCAAGTCCTACTCTTCGCTGGAGCATTGATGCCTACTCATGGTATTTATGCTTCTAGCCAGTTTGTGAGTACAGTACTTTGAGAGACACTTACCTTGTTTTTTGTTGTGTTTCCAGTCCTCGTTTCCATCTTGGTCCTGGGACCAGTTCTCTGCTCATCGTGTCTTGCCCTCCAACCACTTGCCTGCCTCATTTCGCCCTCTGGGATTCATCTCAAGGAACTAAGGATTTCTCTGTGACGTTTATCCTACTACTTCACCTGTGAGGAAAATAACAAACAAAACAAGATCAATCATCTTGAAAGAGCCTTCTGGTCAAGCCTTTTTGACAGTTTGTTTCATCTTCCAGGAAATCCAGAAGATCCCTGTACATATGTATATAGACTTGCACTGTAAATAATAAACACTGTTACTTTTGCACCTCTTCGTGTCGTTCTGGGTCTCATTACCAACTGGGTAAACCTTTGAAATCATAACACTATGACCACTTTATTGTTCTTTTTACATATTTTGTGCTAATTTCAGCTTACTTTTTTGTTGCTAGTTTTATATCTTTCAAAATATGAAACTTTCCCTTAAACATTATTCTCTTAAATCCGTTTTCTTTTTTATCTTGTTGAGATTTTAGCTACTGTTCTGCTACTTTTCTGCTACTTTTAACCAGTGGTGGGATGTAACTAAGTACAAATACTTTGTTACTGTACTTAAGTACATTTTTCATGTATCTGTACTTTACTTAAGTATAATTAAATGTGGGTACTTTTTACTTTTACTCCACTACATTTTACATGAAGTATCTATACTTTCTACTCCACTACATTTCTATAATGTGTTGAGTTACAAGTAACTTTCATGTTGCGATTTTTTGATTTGTTCGTTAGTTTGAAAGTAACCAAAGGTGAGAGGGGAGTTGGGCCACTGAATCACTGCAAAGTTGACAGGTAACATTACACCCACCTTCTAGAAATTGGGCCAATAATGTATGTTCTAGTATATATATGTCACTGAGCTGGGGCCACCCACAGCATCGCCAACACACCCACAATGGATTCCACCGTGGAGAATCAGCCAGAAGATATGCACCACCCATGGCCTTATTAAAAAAATATTGAAAGATTATTGAAAGACTATTCAGTACAGCAGGACAGATTCTCTCTCCCAAAAGAGACAGACTGGACAAAAAAAAAATTCTTCTGAACTTGAACAATAAATTCTTGCTGCAATATTAAAATGTGTCAGTTCATGGGACGTTAGGAGACAAGAGATGTTTCCAAATGACTCAACACTTGGGTCCAAGTTTTGCAAATGGTGTCAGGAAGTTAAAATATTGTTCACTATTGACCCATTACAAGGTTGACTAGACAGTATTTTAATCAGAGTTGATGACAAACTGGAGTTGAAGTGATCAATGTCTATTCCTTTGTTAGGTCTAATGCTCCTTTTTTCATCAGACAACTTTTACTTCAATGTTTTTACTGGTTTTATTTTGTGTTAAATAAAAAAATTCAGAGGTATAATCATTCCTCTTTCTTATTTTATTTAATGACATTTAACCTGCAGGTCATCCCTGAAATTCTGACGCACACAGAATCACAAGCCCAAGTGTGAACGGTGTCACACAATAAAAACATGCACTATCTGCAGCATTGTTCTTTAAACTGGAACAACACTTTTAAAGTATTACAGAAAATATACATACAGTACGCACACTTAATGATACTGTAGGCCATTGCGTTAGGTAATACATTCAGCAAGTACTTTTACTTTAATACTTTAAGTATTTTTAAAAGCAAATACTTCTTTACTTTTACTTAAGTAAAAACATTAATGTGGTACTTCTACTTACACTAGAGTACATTTTTGTCTGTTTATTTGTACTTTTACTTAAGTACAGTGTTTGAGTACTTTCTCCTCCACCACTGCTTTTAACTAGCATTTTGATACTTTCAGCAAAAAAATTGCTACTTTTAGTGTTTTGCTACTCATCAATATTTTCCTCTTTTTGCTGAAGCTTAGCAGTTTAAGCATCTGTCTTGTAGCTACTGTCAGGAGATGTGGCAGAGTGAAGAAATATGTTTATAAAAAATGTTACATACTGAACCTTTAACACAGACACTGAGGAGTAAAACAGTTCATGACATGAGCTGAAGATGGACAGACAGGAGTCGTCTTCAGGTCACATTCTGGTTCATAACTAGCAACTTTTATAATGTTGTACAGTACACAACATAAGCACAGCTAGTAGCTAGCTACTGTTGACTGACCGCAACACGCACACCACGTCACGCACACAGATGAGATCAGCTCAAACTTTGCTTAGCGATTCATTAAACTCACTTAATATTACTTGCTTACCTGTGTAGAAAGGCACCATTAATAATTACTGCTGTTTCAACGTCGCCGTGTGATCAGCTCTGACACAGAGATGGTCCCCCACTCTGGCCCCTCCTCCTCGGACCGGAAACACACGAACCGCAGCGATACACGAGACGAGTCCAGGCTCGAGGGCAATGGAAAATGCGACCTGTACAGTCCAATAGATTTGGACAGATGGGACATAAACTGCGCACGCGCTAGCGCGCTAGTTATAATTAGATTCAATGGAAAAGCCGTTAGCGGCGCCCAGCGGGGAACCGGAAGTACGTCACAATCAGAAAACGTTTTTTGAAACAAACAACTCATTACTCATAAAATATTTATCCTACACAACTAAAAACATATATGCATACATTTCGAAATATTTTTATTTTATTATTTCATTTTTATAAAAAAAATGAAATCTTCAAATGAAGAAGAGCTGCAGGTTCCAGAGGGGCGGCGCCCCTAGCGCCCTCTAGTGGCGGCCGCCGCTGACCAAACGTTATCAAAACGATTCGTTTTCATGCATGGTGAAGGGACGGGGCCAGATGTCAAATTTGGACATCTCGCCATGAAAAACGAAACGTTAACACCTCCTACACGAAAACTGTCTAATACATCAAACCTTCAGTGATTGACGCACATCCGGTCCCCTGCAACACTGAATGGTCAAATCATGACATCACTTAAGCCATGCTCCTGACAACAGGAAGTGTAAAGTTTTACGTTGAACGGTCCGTATCGGACCCCTGTTACCTAATCAGCGTGACATGGTGTCCAGTGACCGAAGACATGTTGGTGTAACAAGCTTTCCAACACTGATCATTTTGGGTGGAGCAAGTGGGCGTGGCGACGTGGCGAAGTAAGACGTAACGTCGTTGCCATACGTTTGGTTCTAAAATACACAGATTTGATCCGAGGAGTACCAAAATCAGTATGATCGATCATTGCCCACTCCTTGAACAGGAGTCCATGATAATTGTCCAATAGCCTCCACAGCGCCCCCTAGAATATTTAAAAACATCAGCCCCAAGCCATTTTTGGACCGATAATTCTGAAACTCGGTAAACATCTGTTTTTTCTCAGGACTTACGAAAAAGTCTCTTGGAGCACTGGTCCAAAACCAACAGGAAGTCTGCCATTTTGGGTCATTTTCTGGCATTTTGAATTGCGGATTTGACCAAACTCCTCCTAGGGATTTTGAAGGATTTCTTTCAAACTTGGTTAATATGCCCTTAACACATTGGACAGTAAAAGTTTTGAAAAGCTTGCTTTTTCGTTTATGCTAAAGGGACGTGGCCAGGCATCAAACTTGTGCTTCACGCCATAAATTTCAAACCGCTATAAGTTTCACATTGAAAGACCAAAATGTACCAAACTTGACATGAGTCATCCCTGTTGGATGCCCGACGATCCTCTATGGCCATGTTGTGATGTTATTGAAGCCCCGCCCCCTCAGAAAAGGAAGTCACTTTTTTCCTTGGAAGGCTCCCTGTCTGACACACTTGAACCAATCAGGATGATCCTGTGTTAGAAGATGTATAACAAGTTGGTCTGACAACAAGGCAGATGAGCACTTCTACACACATTGAATTTGTGGTTTAACATATGACTCTAGAGCGCCCCCTAGATTATTCAAACTGTTAGATCTTAGTGATACATCATCCGATCTGTACCAGATTTATGGTGCGTCATCAGGGAGCAGTTCTAAACGCATTGAAAATGTTGTGTAAATTTTGACTCCAGTGCACCCTAGGGGTTGAACGAGTACATCATTTTTAAGCTCGACATTAACATAAAAAAACTCGAGTGGCACTCGATTAGTCAATGATGTCACAATGTCTTATGATACAAAATATATAATTAAATATGAATGCATAAAAACGTCTTTACAAAAAGAAAAAAAAGACCAACAAAACATTGGGAGCATTTATTATGCTCCTATAATTCATCATACTGCAGATAAGTCACAGGAAAAACAAAACTATTAGTTATTATTAATATTAAAAGTGAAAGTACCGTGCGACGCTGAAACCGAAACTTAAAAAACAAATGGGGCCACACGGCAGCACAGCCTGCAGTGCTATGCAATTTAGGTTTACTTTTAGAGATGGATGTGTTTATAGGATTTTAATAGATCTAGAGAGATTAATATTTGTTACGTTTTGTTTGTGAAACGAGAGAGGAAGCCGTTTCGGCTGTGTTGTATGTGATCTGCAATCCAACACCGCCCCCTCCTGTCACAATCTACGGTGGTGACAGAAGTTGATTCAATGTGCAGCAAAGTTTCATAATAATAAAACACGACACATTTGTACCTTTTTGACAAGACTGGACCAGCTCCATACACATCCGTGCGCACAAAGGAATCCATTTTGAAGCGTCTACTAAAAGCTAAAAGCTACCGCGCTCGTCACGTGATGTGACGTACTGACGTTACTGCGACGTGATGACGTCACTACGGGTACCCGATATGGACAAAAAAGCCTCGATAGAAGTCAAAGCACTCGATCTGTCGATAACTCGGTTAATCTGTTAAAGCATTAGTGCACCCCCTACATTATTTCTATAGTTAAATATCAGTGATACATCATCCGATAGGAACCAGATTTATTGTGCATCATCAGTGAGCCAATGTGGACACTTTGATAAGGTGGGCTGACATTTGACTCAAGTGCGCCCCCTAGATTATTCAAACTGTTAGATCTCAGTGTCACATCATCCGATGTGTATCAGATTTATTGTGCGTCATCAGGGAACAGTTTTAAACGTATTGATATTGTTGTGTAAATTTTGACTCCGGTGCGCCCCCTACATTATTTCTATAGTTATATCTTAGTGATACATTATCCGATCTGAACCAGATTTATTGTGCATCATCAGTGAGCACTTATGCACACATTGATGTGGTGGGTTAACATGTGACTCAAATGCGCTCCTACATTATTCAAACTGTTAGATCTCAGCGACACATCACCCAATCTGCACCACATTTTGGTGCATCATCAGTGAGCACTTATATACACATTGGTATTGTTCTTTAGCATTTGACTCCAGTGTGTTCCCTACATTATTGACATGTCATGTTGAAAAGCATAAAAGGAGTGCAAGTGTATCATTTGCCACGAAACAGGAAGTCAAAATTCCTCTGGTCTATAAGGTCGGATTTTGGTCAAGGTGATTTAAAAGATTCAGCATATGCGCACTCTGATGGATGCGTGCAGGAACGGAATGGGAGCATTCACCATTGCGACCAGGAGGCACTGCTGGAGCTCTGGAGTTTGCAGGTGATTTTGAAGATTTGGCAAATGCGTACCCTGACAAATGGGTACGGGGAAATAACAATTGGACGGACTAGCTGGAGTTCCCGCGGTCGCCACAATAAGGCCAGAGTGGCGCTAAGCTGCGAGGGCCTCAATGCTGCTTGTAGCTTTAATTGTTTTTGTTACTTATCAGAGCTTTCAGTTGGTTCACTTCCTCAATCAGACCGGTAAGGAGATGTTGTTGAGATGCTAATCTTGTCAGTTCAGCACTCATAAAGTTTAGTGAATTTTTAATTTCTTCCATATCTTTTGAATTATTTTACACCGACTCTTGTTTCTTTTGTCCACTTTTTTTGTCATTACTCATAGTAATTCTAGTCTGGCAGTAGCAGGTCTCCGGTTTGTTGTTTGTTAGCCGAACCACATGGCCATGCCACGAGGCTCACAGGCCTAATGATGGTAGCTGCGGACCAACACCCAGATCCAATGTTGGTAGACCGGATCTCACGGTCTCAGCAGCCCGTAGCACCCAGATCTGATGATCTGATGAGGTTGGCTCGCTAGCCTGGCTCGTGGTTCCAGACGGCGGCTCTCCGGTCGTTTGTTGTCCAGTTGTTGTTGTTGTTTTTTTTTGTTTTTTTTCTTTTAATTTATTCATTTTACATCAATAAAAACAACATTTAAACATACAGTGTACAATATAAAAAGACAAAATGAAAGGAGGCAGAGAGAAGAAATAATCTTATAGTATCTGCCCCTTTTTTTCCAAAAAAACAAAAACACAAAAGCAAACTCAATCCAAACAATTAACTAATGCAATGTTTTTCTGGTAATTGAACAAAAAACTTCATTTTTTGACAAAATAAATACTAATAGAGTCGATTTAACTAAAGATTTTCGTATTTTGTTAACAACTTAGATTTAATCATTTTTTTAAACACAAGCATAGATTTAGCATATTTGACATCGTTTTCTAAATTGTTCCATAAATCAATTCCCTGTATCGAAACAGTCCGACCTTTTAAACTTGTCCTATACTGAGGTTTTGCAAAAATCTCAGTTCCCTTAAGACCATAACAAGACCTTCTTTTGACAAAAAACTTTTGAATGTTTGGAGGCAGTAAGTTGTGTTGAGCTTTATACATAACTAAAGAAATATTATAATCCACCAAATCATAAAATTTCAATAAATTAAGTTGGTTAAATAATGTATTAGATGGATGACAATAAGGTTTTCCTAAAATAATTCTCACAGCTCTTTTCTGTAAAATAAAAACAGGGTTTGTTGTAGTTTTAAATGCCTTTCCCCAAACTTCAACACAATAAATTAAATGAGGAACAAAAATGGTATTATATAACAAATGCAAAGCTGTCTCATTCAAAAAATCTTTAACTTTATACAGTACCGCAGTAGATCTGGCTAACTTTGTTTTTACCGAAGTGATGTGCTGTTTCCACGACAGTTTGTCATCAATTATCACACCCAGAAACTTCACCTCATTAACTCTCTTGACTTCCACACCATCAATTTTTAGAAAAAGATCCATATTCTTTTTTGTATTACTAAATAGCATGTAATTGGTTTTTCCAAGATTAAGTGATAGCTTGTTTAATTTAAACCAGGTTTGTATTTTTGCAAATTCCATTGTTATCAACTCAGTCATTTGTTCAAGGTCACTACCAAAATAAAAGAAGGTAGTATCATCAGCAAACAATATACAATTTAGCAGTTCAGACACCTTCACTAAATCATTTATGTATAAAATAAACAACTTTGGTCCAAGTATCGAGCCCTGCGGGACTCCACAAGTAATTGGACAGAAATCAGATTTTGTATCGTCAACATACACAAACTGTTTTCTGTCCGTCAAATAACTTTGTATCCACTGCAGAGCTCGCCCTCTAATACCATACCTGTTCAGTTTAGTGACAAGAATAGTATGGTCAATAGTGTCAAACGCTTTTCTTAAGTCAACAAATAAACTTATGCAGTGTTGTTTTTGATCTATGGCTGTGGTGATTTTTTCTGTTAATTCCATAAGTGCCATTGATGTGGAATTTTTTGCTCTGAATCCATATTGGCTTGCACTCAGGATGTCGTGTTTTTCAAGAAATTTATCCAATTTGTTTGCAAATACTTTTTCAAGAATTTTAGAGAATTGTGGTAACAGTGAAATGGGTCTATAATGTTGTTATCCACTGTCGTCATCACTCTTTGTTAAATAAATCAAGTCTCTCTTGTAAGTGAGTCCCAAAGGCTCAATGGGATTAACCTGTATAAATAAAGCTTAAATGAATGAATGACATTTTAATTATTTTTTCTACACAACATGCGTTTTGTGTCTTTCAGGTATCCTGCACCTATGTCTGGACCTGACATTCAGTGTTCGTTTGTCTCTTCTTTCTTTCCTCTTAAACACAGATGGCCATCAAAGCAGATGGCCACCTGTCCTGAGCCTGGCTCTGCTGGAGGTTTCTTCCTTTTAAAAGGGAGTTTTTCTTGCCCACTGTCTCCTTTGTGCTTGCTCAGGAGACAATGACAAAGTGAAGATTCAACGAGTCAGTCTGCGGTCTTCCTTAGATAGAGAACTTTACTAATTGGCTTTTCTATGTATATGAATGTTTTTGTATTTATTACAGGAAACCCTCGAGTTACGACACCTGCGACCTACGGCAACGCGGACTTACGACAGGCCTCTTTGAAAGAATGCCGTCGACATACGACCGAAAAAACGGACTTACGACAGAAATACATTATAAGTATGTAATCGAGATACGGCAAAAAAAGTGCGTCATTACGGCAAGCGGCAAGGTGGGGGAGGGGTACAGTGCCTTGAGTGTTCATGGTTGATTCATGGTTGAGCACTGGCTAAGCAGTTCCATCTGATCCAGGTTTGAACTTGAGAAAAACATCAGTGTCTACCTACACTTCAGTCAAAGTAAGGACATTTTGTTTCCTTGTTTCCTTTTTCTGCTGCTTCTAGCTTTTTTAGAGTTCATGGACTTTTTCATGCACATGGACTGCACACAAACACCACATGGACTGCACTGGTTTCAAAAACATGATGGTTGCAACATGTTTCTGATGATTTGGCTGATTTGGTGCATGATTGGTGCATGGGAGTTCCTTATGATTTACTGCATTTTGATGTTAACAGCTGCTGCTCAAAGAGAAGTGTTCATGTTTCATGGTTGAACTCATTTGCAGATTATGGCTGAGAACTGTTCAGGAAGAGATTTGTATTTTGTATGCTTTGTCTGTGCTGAAAAAAACATTACTGTACAGCAGTGGCGGCTGGTGGTGATATTTTAAGGGTGGGCTAATTTACACACGCACGCACGCACACACACACACACACACACACGCACACACGCACGTATAATGTACACATACATGTAATGCTGCAGGTTGGATTCCAACAACAGAGGCATCAATGTGAAATAAAGAAAACCCACTGTAAATTGACATTATGTCCTTTTTCAGCACAAAGACAAGCGTAAAACAACCAACCACCAGGAATACCAAAAGCCAAGCTTAAATAGAACCTTTTTCATCCAACTTACATTGCCCTTCAACTGTAAAAGATTATTATTTCCCAGTCAGTTAGATTACTAAATTACTTTATTACCACTTTCGGCCGCTAGGGGTAGCAGTACCACTTTCATTTTTTTGTACTTCATTGTGTGTTTTATGAGTGTGGACAAAGTCAAACACTAAAGCTGTTTAGAAAAAGTTTATGTTGTTTATTTTCTTAAAGGGACAGAAATGTTTGTGAAACCTTGTTTTCGTACCAGTTTGAAGGAGCGGTGTACAATAATTCAGGGAATAAGATTGTGGAATGGTCTGGAAGAAAATGTTAAAACAGCCAGATCTCTGTATATATTTAAGAGATTGTTAAAAGGGATTTTTTTGAAAGAATATGAAAAACTAGCATAAGAATTTATATGAATCATCATTTGAGTTGATGTAGTCTTTAATTTGATGATGTAGTTAACTTTAATCTTTGGTAACTTATTGTTGTATCTTTGGGTAAAAGGGGCAGAGATTATAAGATTATTCTTCATCTGCTGCCTTTCATTTTATTTTGAATGTATGTTTTTTTATTTTTTTGAGTTGTTACTTGATTTTAATGAAATGAATAAAATTTAAATAAATAAATAATAAATAAATAAATGAAAAGACTTGATTTCTAAACTTAAAAATATTTAGATCACAGATCAAAAGTTTAAACTGAGAGAATGTATCATTTTAAGGAAAAAATATGTTGTTTCAAAATTTCATAGTGTCAACAAATCCCAAAAAAGTTGGGACAAGTCTATTTTTACCACTGTAAGTGGACCCCTTACCGATAGCCTTGGCCCCCCCTCGCCCCCCCTGTTCTGTGCAGCCAGCTCCATCCCGCTGCACAGAACACGTCCCACAT